>JAODAL010017683.1:0-76984 GCA_025379985.1 Phyllomedusa bahiana
GTGGGGGGGGTAGCGCGGTCGGGGGAGCTTGGGGGGTGAAAAAGCGGGTCGGGTGTGCGGGCCCCGTCTGCAGCTCTGGGTGTGTATAGAGCGCGGTGGGTGTGGGACCCTTCGCGCTCTGGGGGGTTATGAGCGCGGTCGGGGGGGTTTCGGAGCCCCGTCGGGGAGTTGGGTGTGTTTAAAGCGCAGTCGGTGGTGCGGGGGGGGGGGGGTCGGGCATCTGGGGGTATAGAGCGCGGTCGGTGTGTGCGGAGTGCGGTCGGGCAGCTCTGGGTGTGTATAAGAGCGCTGGTGGTGTGTGGTGGCGGAGGCGCGGTCGGGCAGCTCTGGGTGTGTATAGAGCGCGGTCGGTGTGTGCGGAGCCCTGTCTGCAGCTCTGGGTGTGTATAGAGCGCGGTCGGGGATGTGCGGAGCGCTGGTGGCTTTAGCTAGGGTGTGTTTAGAGCGCGCGGATCGCTGTGTGGCGGAGCGCGCTGTCTTGCGCTGCTGGCTGTGTGCGGAGGAGCGGGGGTTCGGGCAGCTTTCCTACCTTGGCGCGCGGTTGCCGGAGGTCTGGATTCTCCGGGCTCTGCATCCAGGCGCGGGCGGTGGACCAGTCTGCTGGGCCGGCGGTCCCTCCTGTCAGGCTCGGCGCCCCGGGGGACGCGATCCTGGATGGAGAACATGAGCTCCGCTCAGCAGCGCCGCGCACACTGCGCAGCGTGAGGCTGCGGGGAGGCAGGCAGAACTCCCTCCCGGGAAACTCGTCCTCCTGAGCCCTGCGCCCCCGCGGAGAGAGCCCCCCGACAAGATCGAGCCACGAGAGGGTCGTATATAGAATGCACGAGCGTGCCGCCCCGTATATACAGCAGTGTAGTGCCCTATGGTACTCAGCGCAGAGAGAGCCTCATATACAGCGCAGAGAGTGCCCCCCCGCTCTGCCACTGCGTGACCCTATATTACATGACAGAATGCCCTATATACAGCACAGAGTGCCCCTATATACAGCAGAGAGTGCCCCCCCAGATACAGCAAGATGGCCCCCGCTATATCAGCACTCATCGAGTGCCCCCTAGAATACAGCAGCAGGTGCCCCCTATATACAGCAGAGAGTGCCCCCAGATACAGCAGAGAGTGCCCCCCAGATACAGCACAGAGTGCCGCCTTATAGCAGAGAGAGTGCCCGCCCGAATAAGCCAAGTGTGCACAGATACAGCACAGAGTGCCCCCTATATACAGCACAGAGTGCCCCCTTAGTATACGCCTAGCCAGAGTGGGAGCCCTAGATGAAGCACCGAGTTGACCCACAATATACAGCACCCAGTGTGGGCCCCTATATACAGCACAGAGTGCCCCCTCTATACAGCAGAGAGTGCCCCTATTACAGGCACGCAGTGTGACTCTATATACTAGCAGAGAGGAGACCCCCAGATTGTACAGCATCCGAGTAGCCCCTCTATATACAGCACGAGCTATTGCCCCTATATACAGCAGAGGTGCCCCGCGCGATAGCAGCCCAGAGTGCGCCCTAAGCCAATCAGTCCCGAGAGTGCCCCCTATATACAGCAGAGATTGGCCCCAGCTACAGCACAGGACAGGCCCCCTCAGATACACAGGCCAGAGATGCCCTGATATAGCAGCAGAGGATGAGTGCCGCTATTCAAATACAGCACAGAGTGCCCCCTATATACAGCAGAGAGTGCCCCCAGATACAGCAAGAGTGGCCCTATTATAAGCAGAGAGTGCCCACTTCTATACAGGCACCCCGCAGCGTGCACGCCAGATGTATCAAGACCAGAGTGCATCCGCCCGGATTATACAGCACGCAGCGTGTGTTCTCCCGATACAGCAGATGAGAGGGAGCCCCCCAGATACAGTCACAGGGGCGCAGCCGCGCTAATAACAGCAGAGAGGAGCCCAACGCGCAAAGATAAGCACAGAGTGCACTCCCCTAGATAGGACCAGAGGTTCCCCTATATACAGACAGGGAGGTGCCCCTTATATATTCAGCCAGTGTGCCCCTATTATACACAGCGCACTCAGAGTTGCACTAATACAAGCCGAGTGTGCCCCCCTGATATACGCAGCAGAGAGGTGCCTCCAGATATACAGCACAGAGTGCCCCCATAGTGTATACGCAGCCGACGAGTGCCGCCCGACGCAAGATTACCGCACAGAGTGCTCCCACCCCTGTAATATACACGCAGAGAGAGAGAGAAGCTCCCAGAGTACGGAGCAGAGACGTGCCCCCATATTACAGCAACAGAGTGCCCCTATATACAGCAGAGAGAGCCCCCCAGATACAGCACAGAGTGCCCCTATTATGACAGGCACAGAGTGCCCTTATTATACAGCAGGTGAGTCGCCACCCTAGAGCAGCGAGAGAGCATCCCCAGATACAGCGCGCCTCACAGAGTGCCCCATAATAGATAGACGCACAGAGTGCCCCCGTACTCCCGGATATACAGAAGAGTGCCCAGCTGATACAGCACAGAGCGCGCCCCTATGATTCCTGCACTCAGAGTGCCTACTGATTTATACAGACAGATGTGCGCCTTTATCTACAGCAGATGAGAGCCAGATACAGCAGAGAGAGCCCCCCAGATACAGCACAGAGTGCCCCCCAGATACAGCACAGAGTGCCCCCTATATACAGCAGAGAGTGCCCCCTATATACAGCACAGACGTTGCCCTCCGCAGATTAACAGCACGGAGTTTGCGCGTATATACAGCACAGAGTGCCCCCTATATACAGCAGAGAGAGCCCCCCAGATACAGCACAGAGTGCCCCCTATATACAGCAGAGAGTGCCCCCCAGATACAGCACAGAGTGCCCCCTATATACAGCACAGAGTGCCCCTATATACAGCACGAGTGTCCGCACATGTTTACAGCACCAGAGTGCCCCTATATACCAGCAGAGTGGAGCCCAGATACAGCACAGAGTGCCCCCTATATACAGCACAGAGTGCCCCCTATATACAGCACAGAGTGCCCCCTATATACAGCAGAGAGTGCCCCCTATATACAGCACAGAGTGCCCCCTATATACAGCAGAGAGTGCCCCCTATATACAGCACAGAGTGCCCCCCAGATACAGCACAGAGTGCCCCCCAGATACTCTAGGCTCAGGCGAGCCTCCCCGAGTAAGCAGCACAGTGAGGAGTGGCCCCTCTATATAACAGCAGAGAGAGCCCCTAGATACGCAGAGAGAGGCCCCCCAGTTACAGGCAGAGAGAGCCCCCACAGGATGTCACCCAGCGTGCGCCCCCAGATTACAGCCTCAAGAGGTGCCGCACCCTAGATACAGCCAGCGTGCTCCCCAGACAGCAAGAGTAGCGCCCTATGATACTAGCGCTCCAGAGATGCCCTCACCCTCCGTTCAGCCAAGGGTTGGCTCCCGGAGGATCTCCAGCCAAGAGAGTGCCCCCCCAGATCCAGCCGCAATAGTGACTCCTCCCCAGAAATCCGCCGCCAAAGAGTGCCGCCAGATCAGCAGCGAGCCGCCTCAGATAGCACGGCCAGAGTGTGCCCCCAGATTCGCAGACTAGCGTGCCCCCGAGATACCGCACAGAGTGCCCCCCGCATATCCAGCACGAGTGCCCACGCAGAGGATCTCCAGCCAAGGAGTGCCCCCAGACATCCAGAGCAAGAGTGTCCCGAGAATTCCGTGCCAAGAGTGCCCACCGAGATCAGCTCAAAGAAGGTGCCCCGCCGGTTCCAATGCACAAGAGTGCCCCCCCAGTTAACAGCCATAAGGAGTGCCCCACCGAGATTAACAGCCAAGGAGGAAGGAGAGGAGTGATCGAGAGCCACAGCCGCCGAGGATACCGCCTGCAGTAGAGTGCCACCCCGAGATACGCCAAGGTGCTCCCCCTAGATCACAGCCAAGGAGTGCCCCCCTCTGATCCTCAGCATTTCTCCGAGAGTGCCCCCCAATCCCGCCAAGGTAGTGACCCGTAGATTCCCAAGGTGCTCCGCGAGTACCACCCCGAGATTTCCAGCGGTCCTGTCACGAGAGCTGCCCTCCTCGCAATGGAGCGCAGTCCAAAGAGTGACTCCTCCCCCCTCGGATCAGCCGAGCAGTGGTCCCAACCCAGGATCCTGCCAAGATGTGACCCCGTTAGATCAAGCCGGGTGGGAGTACCCCTCTCGAGTCCGACGATAGCAGACCGAGAGTGCCTGCTCCTCTCCAGATTACTAGCTCGCCGAGAAGAAACACGAGTGCCCCCACTCGAGATCCAGGGTCCGGGCCGGAAGGTGCCACGCTCGAGATCCAGTACCAGGCTGGGAGGAGTGCCACCCGTGTTCATGCCTTGAGAGTGCCCCTCTCCAAATCCGCAGGCAAGTAGGGAGTGTCCCCATCTAGCATACAGCCCTACGGAGGCGGATTGGTGCCCCACCAGAATCTACTAGGCCAAGAGGGTGCGTCCCCCCCCTAGATCCTCAAGGCCATGAGTGCTCCATCGCCCCTCCCCCCCACCCCCCCCGCTCCTAGATTTCCAGACCAGATGTGGTCACCCGTAGATACTGCGCGAGGAAAGTTGATGGAAGAAGGGAGGCAGGGAAGCGGGACTGAGGCTTGTGTACAGGATAGTTGCCCGCTCCGCGCAAATCAGCCAGGCGCGTGGTAGGTTGGAGGGTAAGTGTCCTCGCCGCCGTATCCGCCTAAGATCCAGGCCGAAAAGGGCATCTGTGACCCCCCTCGCCCGACTTGCTCGCTGATTTTACGATTCCTAGGACATTGAGATTGTCCCCCGCTTTCAGCCCCCCGAGATATTACCCCACTTCCCACACCCGGTAGTACTCCTCTGGGTAAGGGTCGCCCTCTCCCCCACCTCACGGCCCGCCCCTGTAGATACAGCCTGGTGTGGGGACCGGGGGGGGGTTGTGCCCCCCTACACCCGCGCCCCCACAGCCCTCTCCACCTCTAGCCAGCCTTCCCCCCCGAATCCCTCCCTAGCATATGGGACCAAACCCCCGCCAGCATAGCATAGACCCCTCACCAGTATCCCCACCGACCCCTCCAGGATGCAAGATGGGCAGCCTTAGCACCCCTCCCTCCGATGGCGAGCCCCCCGCCACCCCCAGAGCCGCCAGATCAGCCTACGGAAGGGAGAATGAGTGCCCCCCCATCCCCCCCCCAGATTCACGCCGCACGAGTGCGCCGCCCCAGATCGCAGCCAAACGTGCCCACGAGATCACAGCCTAGCTCTGCCCCTAGGATGGAAAGCATAAGAGTGCCCCCTAGTACAGAGCACGGTGCCCCCAAGAATCCTAGCTCCATACCAGGGAGTTGCCCCAACAAATAGCTCACGAGTGCACCTCGCCCTGAGATACAGCTGAGAGTGACCCCTAGATACAAGCTGAGTGCCACCGCCTCGCAACGTGCTCGCAAGAGATTGTCCCCCGAGATCCAGCATAGAAGTGCCCCCCCCGAATCCAGTCAGAGTCCTCACCCCTGCCGATCAGCCAAGAGTGTCCCGCTTCTCGAGATCCAGCCGCAAGAGTGCACACTCGCAGATCTCGAGCAAGGTTCCCCGCGATATCCAGCCAGAGTTAGCCCCCCAAGATCAAGCCCACAGTGTCCCTCCTTCAGAACCCCGCAAGAGTGCCCCCCCAGATCAGCCAAAAAGTGCCCCGATCTCAGCGAGAGTGCCACCTAGATAAAGCCGCGATGTGGAGTGTATGTGCCCCCCTAGATACAGCTAGAAGTGCCCCCAAATCCAGCCAAGCGTTGTCACCCCGAGATCCAACAAAAGAGTGCCCCCCACAGATCCGCAGCCAGAGTGCCCCCCACGATCAGCAAAGAGTGCCCCTAGATCCAGCAAGAAGTGCCACCCCCCGCAGATACAGCCCAAGAGGGCCCCCAGATACCGACAAGAGGTGCGCCCACCCGAGATACCAGCCAAGAGTGCCCCAGATAGCAGCTCAAGAGTGCCCCCCACGTGATACAGCAAGAGTGCTCCCCCTCCCCTGATACGAGCCAAGAGTGACCCGCTCAGATCCAGCAAGAATTGCTCCCCCCGCGATAAGCCCACAGTGCACCAGCTCAGCCAAGATTGCCCAGATCAGCAGGTGCCCCCCAGATCCGCAGCAGAGAGAGTGCCCCCTCCAGATAGGATACAAGCCGAGAGTGCCCCCCAGCATACAGACCCTGTGCCCGCCCTCCAGATCCAGCAAGGTGATTGCCCCCAGATCGCGCCAAGAGTGACCCCAGGATCAGGCCGATGAGTGCCCCCTCAGATCCAGCGCTTGAGAGTGCCGCCCCTCCAGATACAGGCCGGAGTGCCCCCCGCAGATCCGCCGCCTAGAGATGTGCCCGCCGAGATCAGCAAGTGGTCCCGCCCCTAGTATCCAAGCCAAGGGTGCCCCCCAGATAAGCAAGAGTGCCCCCTAGATACAGCCAAGAGTGCCCCCCTAGATACAGCCGAGAGTGCCCCCCTAGATACAGCCGAGAGTGCCCCCCTAGATACAGCCAAGAGTGGCCCCCCTGTGATATCAGGCTCAGAGGGCTCCCACAGATTCCGGCCAAGAGTGCCCCCCCCCCTAGATACAGCCAAGAGTGCCCCCCCAGATACAGCCGAGAGTGCCCCCCGAGATCCAGCCGAGAGTGCCCCCCGAGATCCAGCGAGCAGTGCCCCGCTAGTTCCAAGCGAGAGTGGCCCCCCTACTGTGATCAAGTGATGAGGGTGCCCCTACTCAAAATCAGCCAGAGTGCAACGTAGATAAGCCGAGGTGCCCCCCCTGATCCTATGCAAGGTGTCCCACCCGCAGATCCAGCCGCAAAGAGTGGCCCCCCGCCCAGATCAGCAGATGGCCCCACCCCCGAGAGTCCCAGTCCGCAGAGAGTGCCCCCCCCCCAGATCCAGCAAGTGTTTTGCCTCGGCCCCCACCGCCCCCCCGATACAGCCTCACAGTGCCGCCCCCAGAGCAGGCAAGATGCCCCCAGAAGATACAGCGGGGGAGGAGTACGCCCCTTAAGAGATATCAGGCTTGAGGAGTGGCCCCCTGTTAGATACAGATGGGAGAGGTGGCCCCCTAGATACCAAGCCAAGAGTGTTCCCCCCCCGGAGTTATTCAGCCAGAGTGCCCCCCCCAGATCAGTGTCCAAGGAGTGCCCCCCACGATTCCAGCAGGAGTGGCACCCAGATCCAGCCGAAGAGTGTCCCCCAGATTCCACAATAGCGTGCCCGCGCCGTCCGAGCGAGCAAGAGTGCCCCCCCAGATCCAGCCGAGAGTGCCCCCCAGATTCGCTAGGCCAAGGTGTTGCCCCCCAGATACAGCCAAGAGTGCCCCCCAGGTCCAGCCTCGTAAAAGTGCCCCCGAGGAGTCCAGACGAGAGTGCCGCTAGATAAGCTGGAGTGCCCTCCTAGATACAGGGAGGAGTGCCCCCCCAAATCCAGCCAAGAGTGTCCCCCGAGATCCAACCAAGAGTGCCCACCCCCAGACCCAGCCAAGAGTGCCGCCGCAGAGTCCAAGCAGAAAGAGTGCCCCCACCTCGAGAATCCAGCCGCAAGAGTGCCCCCCCAGAAACAAGCCAAGAGTTGCCCCCCAGCTAGCAGGCCAAGAGTGACACCCCCGAGATACTGCCAAGAGTGCCCTCCCAAGATAAGCCAGCGTTGCCCTCCCCTACGAGATAGCAAGGTGGACCTCCCTAGATACAGCTAAGGAGTGCCCCCGCAGATTCCAGCCGGTAATGAATTCCCCCCCTCCCGATACGCCCACGCATGTGAGTCCCCCCAGATCCAGACCAAGATTGCCCGCCTCCTGTATCCAGCAAGATGTGCCCCCGTTCTGCGGGCCGAGGTGCCACCCAGGATACAGCGAGAGTGCCCCAGATCCAGCGAGGTCGCACCGACGATCCAGCCAAGAGGTCCCCTCTTGAGATCAGCCCCAACGTGTGACCCCCCTCCCCTCAACTTAGGATACAGCCCGAAAGGGTGAAATGGGGGTTTGGGGGGGGGGGCCCCCTCCCCCGCCTTTGTAAAGGGAAAAAGTTTTTCAGCCGTAGGAGTGCCCCTTGATACAGCTCCGGAGAGTTGCCCCCCGTAAGTACAGCCTGAGAGTGCTCGCCCCTAGATACTCAGGCTCGAGAGTGGCCCTCCTAGGGATACGCTGCAGCCAACGAGTGCGCGCCCGATCCAGCCAAGTCTGCCCCTCTAGATACGCAGCCAAAGAGTTGCCCCCCCAGATGCAGCCGGAGGAGTGCACCCGCCGATCCGAGACGCGAGAGTGCCCCCCGAGATCTCAGTCCGAGAGTGGAGAGTGTCTCCATCCCTAGATAGCAGCCGAGAGTGCACCCCGTGATCCAGTGATGAGGTGCCCCTCCACATCCAGCCAAGAGTGCCCCCCCCCAGATCCAGCCGAGAGTGCCATCCCCCATATCCAGCCAAGAGTGCCCCCCCCCCCAGATCCAGCCAAGAGTGCCCCCCCCGATCCAGCCAAGAGTGCCCCCCAGATCCGAGCCAATACAAGAGTCGCTCCACCCCCAGACCCGCAAAGAGGTGCCCCCCTCCAGAGTCCAGTCCGCAAGTGTGCCCCCCGATACAGGCTCCCTCACTGTGCCCCAGATCCACGCCAAGGATTGCCCCCAGATCCAGCCGAGCGTGCCCCCCAGATCGCCAGGCCGCTGAGTGCTCTCCAAGATTACAGCGACGAGTGCCTCCCACCCACGATCCAGCCCGCAGCGAGTGTGCCCCACCGAGAAGTCCAGCCTCGAGTGACCCCAGAGTCCTCAGCAAGAGTGCCCCCGAGATCCAGCCAAGAGTGCCCCCCCTAGATACAGCCGAGAGTGCCCCCCTAGATACAGCTCTCAAAGCGTGCCTTCCCTAATACAGCTCTAGAGTGCCCCCTAGATAAGCTCAAGAGTGCCCCGCTGTCAGATACAAGTCGAGAGTTGCCCCCTAGATATCAGCCAAGAGAGTGCCCCGGAGTTACCAGCAAGTGTGCCCGAGATACAGCCAAGAGTGCCCCCCCGAGATCCAGCCAAGAGTGCCCCCCCAGATCCAGCCAAGAGTGCCCCTAGATCTAGCGAGAGTGTCCCTCGCGCCTAGATACAGCGGAGAGTTGCCGCCCTCGGATACAGCCAAGGTGCGCCCCCAGATCCGCGAGAGTGGCCTCCCCCCAGATGCGTAGCCGAGCGTGCCCCCCAGTGTCCAGCCAAGGGTGCCATAGATACAGCCAATCGTGCCCCCCCGATCCAGCAAGGGTGCCGCCGCGCCGATACACCCAAGAGTGACCCCCTAGATCCAGCGCCAGAGCGTTTGCCCCCAGTCTCCAGCCAAGAGTGCCTCTCGCCCCAGATCAGCAAGAGGCTCCCCCCGCGAGGATTAGCCAGAGAGGTCCCTCGGAGATCTCACAGCAGAGTGCCCCCCAAATCCAGCCAAGAGTGTCCCCCGAGATCCAACCAAGAGTGCCCCCCTAGATACAGCCGAGAGTGCCCCCCTAGATACAGCCGAGAGTGCCCCCCTAGATCCAGCTGAGAGTGCCCCCTAGATCCAGCCAAGAGTGCCCCCCCAGATACAGCCAAGAGTGCCCCCCCTAGATACAGCCAAGAGTGTCCCCAGATTCCAGCCAAGTGTGTGCCCGCCCTAGATACAGCCTAAGTAGTTGCCCCCTTGATACAGCCAAACAATAGGGTGTCCCCCAGATACAGCCTAAGAGTGCCCCCTAGCTACATAGCCGAGCAGTGCCCACCCTAGATACAGAGCTCGAAGAGTGCCCCCAGATCCTGCAAGAGAGTGCCCCTAGTTGACAGACCAAGAGTGCCCCCCTAGATCCAGCCAAGAGTGCCCCCCCAGATCCAGCCAAGAGTGCCCCCCAGCATGATCCAGCAAGAGTTGCTCCCTCCACGAATTCCCGCCAAGAGTGCCTCCTCAGGAATCAGCCAGAGGAGTGCACCTCCTAGATAGACCGAGAGAGCCCCCCGCCTAGGATAAGCGAGGAGTTGACCCTAGGATCAGTCAAAGCAGTTGGCCCCCGTAGATTACTGCCAAGAGTGCCTCCCCTCACGATACAGCAAGAGTGCATCCTCCACGATTACCAGCGCAAGAGTGCCCCCCCCCAGATCCAAGCCAAGAGTGTCCCCCATAGATCTAGTCCAAGGTGCCCGCAACAGATACAGCCTCGCAAGAGTGCCCCCCCCAGATCCAGCCGAGAGTGCCCCCATGACTCGCCAGCCAGAGTGTCCTACCCCTAGATACAGCCAAGAGTGCCCCCCCTAGATACAGCCAAGAGTGCCCACCTCAAGATCAGCCAAGAGTTGCACGCCGCAGATGCAGCCAAGAGGCACCCGCTAGATTTCCAGCAGAGTGCCCTCCCAGAGTTCAGGACAAAGTGTGGCCCCCTAGATACAGCCATGAGTGCCCCCCCTAGATTCAGCCAAGAGTGCCCTCCCCCAGGATCCAGCAAGCGTGCCGCCTACCAGATCACAGCGTGAATGTGCCTCGCCCGAGATCAGGCAAGAGTGCCCCCGAGATCAGCACAAGAGTGCCCCCTCTCAAAGATTTCCTCAGCAAGTGAGTTGCCCCCTAGATACAGACCGAGGAGTGCACCCTCCCCGAGTCTCACCAGGCGCAAAGAGTGCCCCCAGATACAGCCAAGAGGTGCCCCAGATACTGCCGATGGTAGTGCCTCCCCGCCAGATCCAGCCGAGCAGCGCCTCTCCCCCAGATACCGCCTGGAGAGTGCCCCCCCAGATCCAGTACGAGGAGTGCCCGACGCTGCCCCCCAGATTCCAGGCCGGAGAAGTGCCTCCCCCCAGATCCAGCCAGTAGCGATTTGCGCCACCCCCCAGATCCAGGCTCGGAGAGTGCTCTTAGTCCCCCACTGATATCAAGACAAGGAGTTGGCTCACCCCTCCCCATTTTCATGTACAGAGAGGTGCCCTCCCCCGATCAGCCAAGAGTGCCCCCAGGATCCAAGCCAAGAGCTGCCCCCAGATCCAGCCAGATCACAGCACAAGAAGTGGCCCCTCCCAGATCCAGCCATAGATGTGTCCCCCACAGATCCATCAAGAGTGCCGTCTAGATACAGCCCAGAGTGCCCCCCTAGATCCAGCCAAGGAGTGCCTCACCCAGATATACAGCCAGAGTGCCTCCCGCTCCTTGTTTTTTAAGCGAGAACGTGCCCTCTCGAGATTCTGGCCAAGGAGTGCCCCCTCCTAGATACAAGCCGAAGGAGTTGGCCCCCGTTAGATACAGCCAAGAGTGCCCCCCAGATCCAGCCAAGAGTGCCCCCCAGATACAGCCAAGAGTGCCCCCCCTAGATCCAGCCAAGAGTGCCCACCCAGATTAGCGCAAGGTGTGCCTCCTAGAACAGTCAAAGAGTGCCGCCCCTCGATCATCCAATAGAGTGCACCCCTCAGATCTGACGTCCAGAGTGCCCCCCCAGATCCAGCGTGAAGTGCCCCGAGATCAGCCTATAAGAGTGCCCCCCAGAGATCCTAGCCAGTGAGTGGCCACCCATGAATCAGCCAGAAGAGTGCCCCCAGATTCAGCGAGAGTGCCCCCACGTGAGTACTCCAGATCTCAAAGAGTGCCCCCTGATAAGCGCATAGAGTGTCCCCCCAGAGTACAGTCGCCGAGAGTGCCTCCCCCAGATCCAGCCAAGAGTGCTCCCCCAGATACAGCCAAGAGTGCCCCCCCCCAGATCCAGCCGAGAGTGCCCCCCCAGATCCAGCCGAGAGTGCCCCCCCAGATCCAGCCAAGCGTGCACCCCCCCGATCAGCGAGAGTGGCCATCCCCATATTACCAGCCAAGAGTGCCCCCCCCAGATCCAGCCAAGAGTGCCCCCCCCAGATCCAGCCAAGAGTGCCCCCCCAGATCCAGCCAAGAGTGCCCCCCCAGATACAGCCGAGATCCAGCCAAGAGTGCCCCCCCCAGATCCAGCGCTCCAGAGGAGTGCCCCCCAGATCGCAGCCAATGCGTGCCGTCGCTAGTGATAAGCCAAGAGTGCTCTCTCCCCATATCCAGTCCACAGAGTGCCCCGCCCAGATCGCAGCCAAGAGTTGCCGCCCCCCGCCAGATCAACAGCAAAGAGTTGCTCGTCCTTGTTACAGCCAAAGGATGCGCCGTCCTAGATCACAAGCCAGTAGAGTGCTCGCCCCCCTACTATTCAGCCAAGTGTGTCCCCCCCCGCTGCAGATCAAGAAGAGTTGTCGCCAAGATCCAGCCGGAGTGCCCCCATGATCACAGCAAGAGGTGCCCCAATGGATTCCACGCCGAGAGTGCCCTCGAGATCACGCCAAGAGGTGCCCCCCAGGATACAGCGAGAGTGCCATTCGATGTGCTTGATACGCAGCGCGAGTGCCCCAAATAGATCCAGGGTGAGGTGCCCCGAGATTCCAGAGCCGAGAGTGCCCCGAGATAGAAGTCGAGAGTAGCCCCGTGATCCAGGTGTGAGTGCCTCCAATTGCGTAGCCGCCAGAGTGACTCCTCCTAGATACTCAGCGAGAAGTGCCCCTACCATGCCAGCCAAGTGTTGTCCCACCTAGATACAGCCGAGAGTGCCCCCCCAGACCACCGTGATCCCAGTCAAGAGTGCCCCCCCGCCAGATCGAGCCAGAGGGCCCCCCCCCCTTAGTATTCTGGAGTGAGTTGCCCCCCCCTCCATTATCCGCCAAAAAGGAGGTAGTAGTGCCCCTTCAGTAGATACAGAAGAGTGCTCTCCCCAAGATCCTCAGCTCAAGAGTGCCCGCGCCCTAGATGACAGCCAAGAGTTGTCCCCCTTAGCATGCCAGAAAGAGTGCATACCCCGTTACAGCCAGAAAGATGTGACACCCCTAGATACAGCCGAGAGTGCCCCTCCAAATCCAGCCAAGAGTGCCCCCCTAGATCCAGCCAAGAGATGTGTCCCCCCCCAGTATCCAGCCGCATAGAGTTCCCTCCCTCCGATCTCGAGCGCAAGAGTGCCCCCTCCAGGCATCCCAGCAAGAGTGCCCCCCAGATCCAACCAAGAGTGCCCCCCTAGATCCAGCTCGAGCAGTGGCCCCCATCGATAAAGCGACAAGAGTGCCCCCCTAGAATCCAGCGCCTAAGAGTGCCCCCAGATCAGCCAAGTGTGCCCTCTCCACGAGTTCCAGCCAAGAGTGCCCCTAGGATACAGCCGAGAGTGCCCCTCCAAATCCAGCCAAGAGGTGCCCCATAGTACAGCTCAGAGTGCCCCCCCAGATCACAGCCTCGACGTGCCCCATAGATACATGTCTAGAGTGCACTCCCCCAGATCCAGCAGAGTGCCTCCCCCCGAGATTCACAGCACCAAGAGTGCCCGCCTGGAAATCATAGCCTCAAAGAATTGCCCGATGATCCAGTCCGAGAGTGATACCCCGTAGTAAGCCAAGGCGTGCCCACTAGATACAGCTGAGAGTGCCCCCCAAATCCAGCCAAGAGTGTCCCCCGAGATCCAACCAACAGTGCCCCCCAAATCCAGCCGAGAGTGCCCCCCTAGATACAGCCAAGATGTTGGCTACCCCCAGATCCAGCAAGATGTGTGCCCTCCTAGAGATCCGTCAAGAGTCTGTCCCCTAGATCTAGCAAGAGTGCCCACCCATGGATCCAGCCAAGGGAGTGCCCCCCAAGATCCGCTGGCGCTACGAGTGCCCAGATCCAGCCGACGAGTGCTCCCCCTAAGATCCAGCTCCAGAGTGCGCCCGCCCCCCAGATACAGCCAAGAGTGCCCCCCCAGATACAGCCAAGAGTGCCCCCCCCAGATATCAGGCGTGGAAGTGCATCCCACCATACAGCCAAGAGTGGTCCACCCACGAAGCATCCGAGCAATAGTGCACCCCCCAGATTCAGCCAATGAGGTGTCCCCAGCTCAGCCGAAAGAGTGCCCCCCTAGATCCAGCCAAGAGTGCCTCCTCTAGATCAGCTCCTCAGGTGCCCCCCATCCAGATACAGCCAGAAGAGTGGCCCTCCCGCTGATCCAGCCAAGAGTGCCCCCCCCTATACCCAGCCAAGAGTGCCCCCCAGATACAGCCAGCGTGCCCCCCCCAGAACCAGCCAAGAGTGCCTCCCCGAGATCCAGCCAAGAGTGACCCCCTAGATCCCGCCACGAGTGCCCTCCAAATCCAGCCAAGAGTGCCCCCCAGATACAGCTGAGAGTGCCCCCCCGATACAGCCAAGAGTGTCCCCCCAGATCCAGCCAAGAGTGCCCCCCAGATCCTGCCCAGAGTGCCCCCCAGATACAGCCAAGAGTGCCCCCCCGAGATCCAGCCAAGAGTGCCCCCCCAGATCCAGCCAAGAGTGCCCCCCCCAGATACAGCATGAGTGCGCCCCAGAATTAGCAGGACAAAGAGTGCCCCCCCCAGATACAGCCAAGAGTGCCCCCCTAGATACAGCCAAGAGTGCCCCCCAGGATTATCAGCCAGTGTGCCCCCGAGATCAGCCAAGATGCCCCCCGTAGATCAGCTCCCATGAGTGGCCCCCCCGATACACAGCCTAGCGTCCCGCCCAGATACACGCCAAGAGTGTGACCCCCCGAGATCAGCCAGAGTGCCCAACCTCAGATCCAGCAAGAGTGTGTCCCTGAGGATCAGCCGAAGGAGTGCCCGCCAGATACAGCCAAGGTGCCCCCCCGAGATACGCCAAGAGTGTCCCGCCAGATACAGCAAGACGTGCCCCCCAGATTACAGCTCCAAGAGTGCGCCCCTCCGTGTCACAGCAGAGTGCCCCGACACACAGGTTACAGCAAGAGTGACCTCCCCGAAGATACGCAAAGGTGCCCCCCTAGATACAGCCAAGAGTGCCCCCCTAGATACAGCCAAGAGTGCCCCCCAGATCCAGCCAAAATTTCCCCCCCCGATACAGCCCACAGTGCCCCCCCAGATCCAGCCAAGATTGCCCCCAGATCCAGCCGAGCGTGCACCCCCTAGTGCAGCGGAGAGAGCCCCAGCAGATCCAGCTGAGAGCCAACTATTGCCCCCTACTGCCTGCGCCCATCACCGCCTGCACCCCATCACCGCCTGCGCCCCATCACCGCCTGCGCCCATCACCGCCTGCGCCCATCACCGCCTGCGCCCATCACCGCCTGCCCCTATCCCCTCCCCCCCCCCATCCCCCGCCTGCGCCCCACACCGCCTGCGCCCCATCACCGCTGCACCCCTCACCCCCCGCCCCCCCATCACGCCTGGTCATCACCGCCTGCGCCCCATCACCGCCTGCGCCCATCACCGCCTGCACCCCATCACCGCCTGCACCCCATCACCGCCTGCGCCCATCACCGCCTGCACCCCATCACCGCCTGCGCCCCATCACCGCCTGCGCCCATCACCGCCTGCGCCCATCACCCCGGTTCTCAGTTTTGCCCCCAGTCTTCCCCCACCTCCCTTTGTATGTTTTCTGGTATGGGGAAAGTTTTCTGTGCTTGTGTTGCCTCCTTCTCTGCTGGATGATGGAGAGGGGGGTATTTGGGAGTTTTTTATTTTCCTCTGGATCACAATGTGGTTCCCTTAAATCCTGGACTTTCTCCCAACCTGTGATTATTAGCTCCCTGAAGGCAGAAGAAATGTCCATCTCTACCAAACTCCTTGTCCCTATTCCTAGTGGCTATCAAGTCCTCTGCGAGGGGGGAGACCGGGTTTAAATCCAGTCTAGGGGCTGGTCCGCAGTGGGGCAGGGGAAACCCCCCTGGGCCCTGGGGCAGGGGGTCCCCGGGGAAAAAAAGCAAAAGGAGAGAAATAAAAATTTCATTACACTACGTAGAGTGGGGCCCCAAGAACAAATTTCCTGGTGAGCAACCAAGAATGTTCCCCTGGTGGCCCCAAAAAAAAGCTCCATGGTGACCCCAAGAATCATCTCCCTGGTGGGCCCCAAGAAAAACCCCATGGGGGGCCCCCAAAAATTATCTCCACTGGGCCCAAGAATCAACCATTGGGGCCCCCAAAAATCAACTACATGGTGGCCCCAAAAATCATCTCCACGGGGGCCCCCCAAAAATCAAGTCCCCTGGTGGGCCCCCCCAAAACAACTCCACTGGGGGCCCCAAGAAACCTCCCCTGATGGCTCCAAGAATCAACTCCATGGGGGTCCCCCCAAAAATTAGCTCTATGGGGCCCCAAAAATCAACTCCCTGGTGGTCCCCCCTAATCAAACTCCCGGTCCCCCAAGAATTATCTCCACTGGTGGCCCCCAAAAATTTTCTCC
Organism: Phyllomedusa bahiana; assembly: GCA_025379985.1. Lineage (NCBI taxonomy): Eukaryota > Metazoa > Chordata > Amphibia > Anura > Hylidae > Phyllomedusa > Phyllomedusa bahiana. Next base: position 16,125 of record JAODAL010017683.1, read on the forward strand.
ACTGGTGACCCCAAGAATCAACCCCTGGTGGCCCCCCAAAAATCACTACACTGTGGCCCAAGAATCATCTCCATGGTGGCCCCCCAAAAATCAAGTCCACTGGTGGCCCCAAGAATCAACTCCCCGGTGGCCCAAGAATTAGCTTTTACTGATGGGCCCAAGAATCAACTCCACTGGTGGTCCCCAAGATTTGCTCTAAGGTGGCCCCAAGAAACAACTCCACTGGTGGGCCCCCAAAAATCAACTCCATGGTGGCCCCCCAAAAATCGCTCCATGATGGGGGGCCCCAAGAATCAACCCAGGGGTCCCCCAAAAATTAGCTCTATGGTGGGGCCCCAGAATCAAATCCATGGTGGCCCCAAAAATTGCTCTACTGGTGGCCCCAAGAAAATCCCACTGGGGACCCCAAGAATCAAAACCCCCTGGTGGCCACAAAAATAATCCACGGTGGCCCCCAAGAATCATCTCCACTGGGGGGCCCCCCCCAAAAATTAGCTCCATGGTGGGCCCCCAAAAAATCGACCCCCACTGGTGGCCCCCCAAAAATCAGCTTTCCCCTGGGGGCCCCCAGAATCCCCTTTTTTATGGTGGCCCCAAGAATCGACTCCACTGTTTTGGTCCCAAAAGTCAATTGTATTGGTCGGGAAAATCTTTAATCAACCCCCCCCTCTTCTATCATGTTTCTTCTCCTTATAGAGTTTAAGCTTTCCTTTTGGGGCAGGGGGTTTAATCATCCCCCACCTCTTGTATCTCCTCCTTTTAGGTGTTTAAACCCCCTATGGTCAGGATCTTAAATTATCCTCCACCTTTTTGATCTCCTCCTTTTAAAATTGGGGTGTAAGCTCCCAGGTCAGGACTCTTACTCATCCCCCAAACCTTTTTGTTTTCTCCTCCCTTAATTGGGGGTTTTTAAGCTCCCATTTGGGCAGGACCCCTACTCATCCCCCCACCTTTTTGTATCTCCTTTAAAAGGGGTGTAAGCTCCTATTTTTTCCCGGACTCTTCCTCATCCCCCCCCTCTTGTATCTCCCTTTTATTGGTGTAAGTCCTTTTGGTCAGGACTTTTTACTCATCCCCCACCCCTTGTATCTCCTCCTTATAGGTGTAAGTCCTATGGGCAGGACTCCCTTTCTCATCCCCCACCCTTTTTGTATTTCCCCCCTTATAGAGTGTTTTAAACTCCTATGGTCAGGACTCTTACCATCCTCCACCTCTTGTATCTCCTCCTTTATAAAAGGTTTTTAAGTCCTATGGTCGGACTCTTACTATTCTCCCCCTTTGTATTCCTCCATATAGAGTGGGAAGCTCTATGGTCAGGACTCTTACTTTTTCCCCCCCCTCTTGTTTTCTCCCTTATTGAGGTGAGCCCCCTATGGTCAGGACCCTTTCTATCCCCCCCCCCTTGTATCTCCTCCTTATAGAGTGTTTAAACCCTATGGTCAGGATCTTATCATCTCCCACCCCTTATATCTCCCCTTATAGAGGGGTAAGCTCCTTTTGGTCAGGACTTTTACTCATCCTTTTACCCCTTGTATTCCTTTCCTTTTTAGAGTGTTTGTCCCATGGTCAGGATCTTACTCATCCCCCCCCTCTTGTATCTCCTCCCCTTTTAGAGTGGGAAGCCCCCTATGGGAGGAATCTTACTCATCCCCACCCCTTTTTTCCCTTCCCCTTTTGAGTGTGAGCTCCCTTTGGGCAGGGGCTCTTACTCATCTCCTTCCCCCTTGGTATCTTCCCCCTTATAGAGTGTAAACCCCTATGGTCGGACCCTTTTCATCTTCCCCCTCTTGATCTCCTTTCCCTTTAGAGGTGGTTTTAAGGGGCCTTGGTAGGGGGTTTCCTCATCTCTCACCTCTTATATCTCCCCCTTTTAGAGTGTAAGCTCCCATGGTCAGGATCCCTTCCCCATCTCTACCTCTTGTATCTCCCCTTTAGAGTGTAAGTCCCATGGTCAGGACTCTTTCCCCATCTTTTCACCTCTTTTATCTCCTCCTTTTAGATGTAAAACTCCTTTTGGTCAGGGGTTTTCTCATCCCCACCCTGGTATTTCCCCCTTATGAGTGTAAGCTCCTATTTGGGCAGGACTTTTTACTCTCCCCCCCCCCTCTTTTATCTCCTCCTTATTTGAGTGTAAACTCCTATGGTCAGGATCTTTTTCATCCCCCCCTTGGTATTCCTCCTTTATAGAGTGTAAGCTCCTATGGTAGGACTCTTCCCTTTTTCCCCCCCCTCTTGTTTTCTCCTCCTTTTTAGGTGTAAACTCCTTTTGGTCAGGACTCCCTTTTTCATCCCCCACCTCTTGTATTCCTCCCCCTTTTAGAGTTTTAAGTCCCCATGGGGCGGACCCCTTCCATCTCTCACCTCTTATTTTTCTCCCCCTTTTAGGGGTGTAAGCTCCTATGGTCGGACTTTCCTCATCTTCACCCCTTGTATCCCCCTTATAGAGTGTAAGTCCTATGGGGAGGACTTTCCCCATCTCTCACCTTTTTGTATTTTCCCTTATAAGTGTAAGCTCCTATGGTCAGGACTCTTACTTATCCCCCACCTCTTGTATTCCCCTTATTGAGGGGTTTAAAATCCTATGGTCGGACTCTTTCTCATCCCCCACCTCTTGTATCTCCTCCTTAGAGTGTAAGCTCCTATGGGGCAGGACTCTTACTCATCCCCCAAACCCCTTTTATCTCCTCCCTTTTTAGGTGAAAAATCCCTTTGGGCAGGACTTTACTCATCTCTCACCTTTTTGTATCCCTCCTTTTAGAGTTTAATCCTATGGTCAGGAAATCTTACCCCATCCCCCACCTCTTGTGCTTTTTTACCCCCCAGGCCCAAACTGGTTTTAAAACCCTATGGGAATGAGTGTGGCCCCTCTTTTACCCCTTTTGGGAAAAAGTGTGGCCCCTGTGTAGCCTTAGGGGGAAAGAAAAGGGGTTTGGGCCCCCTGTGTAGCCTCTATGGGAATTTAGTGTGGGTCCAAACGTTGCCTCTATGGGAGGTGTGGCCCTTTTGTAGCCTCTTTTGGGAATGAGTGTGGGGCCCCCTTTTTGGCCCCTTTGGGAATGAGTGGGGCCCATGTGTTCCCCTTTTGGGAAAGGTGTTGGGGGCCCAAAGGGGTAGCCTCTATGGGAATGAGTGTGGGGGCCTTTTGTAGCCTTATGGGAATGGGGTGTGGCCTTTTGTTAAACCTCTATGGGAAAGGGGTGTGGGGGCCCCTCGTGGCCCCCCATGGGAAAGAGTGGGCCCATGTGTGCCCCTATGGGGAATGAGTGTGGGCCCATCTGTAGCCCCTATGGGGGAAAAGTGTGGCCCATGTTTTTTAGCCTCTAGGGAATGGTGTTTCCCTTTTGTAGCCCCTATGGCAATGGGGTGTGGGGCCCCCCTGTAGCTTCTATTGGGGAAAGAGTGTGGCCCTTTTTGTAGCCTCTATGGGAATGAGTGTGGGCACATCTGTAGCCTCTATGGCAATGAGTGTGGGGCTACCTGTTGCCTTATTTGGGGTTTAAATGTGGGCCATGTTTTAGCCTTTTTGGGGAATGAGTGTGGGGCCATCTGTAGCCTCTATGGGAATGAGTGTGGGGCCATCTGTAGCCTCTATGGGAATGGGGTGTGGGGGCCCTCTGTTGCCTTTTATGGGAATGAGTGTGGGCCCATGTGTAGCCTCTATGGGAATGAGTGTGGGGCCATCTGTAGCCTCTATGGGAATTTAGTGTGGGGCCCAAAGGTGCCCCGATGGGAAGGAGTGGGGGGGCCCCTCTGTTTGCCCCTTTGGGAAAGAGTGTGGGGGGAAAGTGTAGGGCCCCTATGGGAATGGGGTGTGGGGCCCATGTGTAGCCTCTATGGGAATGAGTGTGGGTCCACCTGTAGCCTCTATGGGAATGAGTGCGGCCCATGTGTAGCCTCTATGGGAATGAGTATGGCCCATGTGTAGCCTCTATGGAATGAGGGGGCCCCTTTTGGGAGCCCCTTTTTGGGGAAAGAGTGTGGGCCCCCTGTGTAGCCTTATGGGAATGAGTTTGGCCCATGTGTAGCCTCGATGGAAAAAGAGTTTTGGGCACTCTGTAACCCCTTTGGGGGGATTTAGGGGTGGGCCCCTGTTTTAGCCTCATGGGGAAGAGTGTGGCCCATGTGTAGCCTCGATGGGAATGTGTGGGCCCATGTGTAGCCTCTATGTGAAAGAGTGTGGGCCCATGTGTAGGGCCCCTATGGGTAGTGTGTGGGCCCATATGGGAGCCTTTTATTTGGGGTTTATTTTGGGCCCATGTGTAAACCCCCATGGGAATGAGTGTGGGGGCCCTCTTAGGGCCCCTATGGGAATTTTAGTGTGGGCCCTTTTTTGTAGCCTCTTGGGGGAAAGATGTGGGTTTTCCCCCTGTAAACCTCTATGGGAAAAAGAGTTTTGGGCCCTTGTGTAGCCTCTATGGGAATGAGTGTGGGCCCATGTGTAGCCTCTATGGGAATGAGTGTGGCCCATGTGTAGCCTCTATGGGAATGAGTGTGGGCCCATCTGTAACCCCTATGGGAATGAGTGTGGGCCCATGTGTAGCCTCTATGGGAATGAGTGTGGCCCATGTGTAGCCTCTATGGGAATGAGTGTGGGCCCATGTGTAGCCTCGATGGGAATGAGTGTGGCCCATGTGTAGCCCCGATGGGAATGAGTGTGGGCCCATGTGTAGCCGCGATGGGAATGAGTGTGGGGGCCATGTGTTTGTTTTTTTATGGGAATGAGTGTGGGGCCCCTGTGTGGGATCTATGGGAAAAGGTTGTGGGGGCCCTGTTTTAGCCCCTATGGGAATTTAGTGTGGGCCCATTTTGTAGCCTCTATGGCATGGGGTGTTTGGGCCCCCTCTGTAGCCCCAATGGATTTTAGTGTGGGCCCATCTGTTGGCCTCTTTTGGGAAAGAGTGGGGGGCCCCTGGGCAGCCTCGGGTGGAATGAGTGTGGGCACATCTGTAACCCCTATGGGAATGAGTGTGGGCCCATCTGTAGCCTCTATGGGAATTTTGGGGAGGGCCCCTGTTTTTAGGCCCCTATGGGAAAAGGTGTGGGGTCATGTGTAGCCTCTATGGGAATGAGTGTGGGCCCATGTGTAGCCTCTATGGGAATGAGTGTGGCCCATTTGAAGCCCCGAGGGGAATTTGTGGGCCCAAGTGTAGCCCCCGATGGGAATGGTGTGGGCCCCTTTTTTTTGTAGCCTTTGATGGGAATGGTGTGGGCCCTTTTGTTGGGCCCCGATGGGGAATGAGTGTGGGCCCCTGTGTAGCCCGTTGGGAATTTAGTGTGGGCCCAAAAGGGGTAGCCTTTTTGGGGGATGAGTGTGGCCCAAAGTTTTAGCCCCCTTATGGGAAATGAGTGTGGGGCCATCTGTAGCCTCTATGGGAATGAGTGTGGGGCCATCTGTAGCCTCTATGGGAATGAGTGTGGGCCCATGTGTAGCCCCGATGGGAATGAGTGTGGGCCCATGTGTAGCCTCTATGGGAATGAGTGTGGGCCCATGTGTAGCCTCTATGGGAATGAGTGTGGGCCCATGTGTAGCCTCTATGGGAATGAGTGTGGGCCCATGTGTAGCCTCTATGGGAATGAGTGTGGGCCCATCTGTAGCCTCTATGGGAATGAGTGTGGCCCATGTGTAGCCTCTATGGGAATGAGTGTGGCCCATGTGTAGCCTCTATGGGAATGAGTGTGGGCCCATGTGTAGCCTCTATGGGAATGAGTGTGGGCCCATCTGTAGCCTCTATGGGAATGAGTGTGGCCCATGTGTAGCCTCTATGGGAATGAGTGTGGCCCATGTGTAGCCTCTATGGGAATGAGTGTGGCCCATGTTAAAACCCCCATGGGGAAAAGAGTGGGGGCCCAACCCGTAGCCTTATGGGGAATGAGTGTGGGCCTTTTGTAGCTCTTTGGGGAAAAAAATGTGGCCCTTTGTAGCCTCTATGGGAATGAGGGTGGGGCCCCGTGTGGCCCCTATTGGAAAGGGGTGTGGCCCTTTTGTAGCCCCGAGGGAATGAGTTGTGGGCCCCTTTTTGGGAGCCCGATGGAAATGAGTGTGGGCCCCTGTTAGCCTCTATGGGGAAAGAGTGTGGCCCATGTGTTTGCCTCTATGGGGAATTTAGTGTGGGGGGCCCCTGTTTTTAGCCTCGAGGGGGAAAGAGTGTGGGGCCCAAAGTGTAGCCTCTATTGGAATGAGTGTGGCCCATGTGTAGCCTCGATGGGAATGAGTGTGGGGCCATCTGCAGCCTCGGGTGGGGGAAAGAGTGTGGGGGCCCCTGTTTTAGCCTTTAATGGGGGAAAGAAATGTGGGCCCTGTGTAGCCCCCCATGGGAATGAGTGTGGGGCCATCTGTAACCCCCTATGGGAATGAGTGTGGGCCCATGTGTTGCCTTATGGGAATGGTGGGGCCCATGTGTGCCCCTTGGGGATTTAGGTGGGCCCTTTTGTAGGGCCCCTATGGGAATGAGTGTGGGGGGCCCTCTGTAAAACCTCTATGGGGGATGAGTGTGGGGCCCCCGGGGTAGCCCCGAAGGGAAGGAAAATGTGGGCCCAAACTGTAGCCCCTATGGGAAAAGAGGGGTGTCCCATGTGTAGCCTCTATGGGAATGAGTGTGGGCACATCTGTAGCCTCTATGGCAATGAGTGTGGGGCTATCTGTAGCCTCTATGGGAATGAGTGTGGGCCCATCTGTAGCCTCTATGGGAATGAGTGTGGGGCCATGTGTAGCCTCTATGGGGGAAAGGGGTTTGGGCCCATGTGTAGCCCCTATGGGAATGAGTGTGGGCCCATGTTTTAGGCCCCCCTGGGAAAAAGAGTTTTGGGCCCATGTGTAGCCCCCTTTGGGAAAAGAGTGTGGGGCCCCTGTGTAGCCCCGATGGGAATGAGTGTGGGGCCATGTGTAGCCTCGATGGGAAAAGGGGTGAAAGGGGCCCTGTGTAGCCTCTATGGGGGATGGGGGTTTTGGCCCATTTGTTTGCCTCTATGGGAAAAGAGTGTTTGGGGCCCTCTGTAAAACCCTATGGGAATGGTGTGGGGACCCTGTTTTAGTCCCCAAAGGGAATGAGTGTGGGCCTTGGGGTAGCCCGATGGGAATGAGGGGTGGCCCTTTTGTTAAAACCCCCATGGGAAAGAGTGTGGGGGCCCCTGTGTAGCCCCCAAAGGGGGAATTTAGTGTGGGCCCCCTGTGTAGCCTCGATGGGAATGAGTGTGGGCCCATGTGTAGCCTTTATGGGAATGAGTGTGGGCCCATGTGTAGCCCCTATGGGAATGAGTGTGGGCCCATGTGTAGCCCCTATGGGAATGAGTGTGGGGCCCCTTGTAATTTCCCCATGGGAATGGTGTGGGACCAGTGTATCTTATGGGGAAAGTGTGTGGCCATGTGTAGCCTCTATGGGGGGAAAGGTGTGGGCCCCTGTTTTGGGCCCCCATGGGAATGAGTGTGGGCCCATGTTTTAGCCCTTTGGGAATTGGGTTTTTGGGCCCATGTGTTTCCTCTATGGGATTGAGTATGGGCCCCTTGTAGGGCCCCTTGGCATTGAGTGTGGGCCCATCTGTAGCCTCTATGGCATTGAGTGTGGGCCCATCTGTAGCCTCTATGGGAATGAGTGTGGGCCCATGTGTAGCCTCGATGGAAAGAGGTTTTGGGGGGGACATCTGGTTAAAACCCCATGGGAATTTAGTGGGGCCCATCTGTAGCCCCCTATGGGTTTTAGGGGTGAGGCCCTCTGTTTGCCCTCAATGGGAAGAGTTTTGGGGGCATTTTGGGAGGGCCCCTATGGGAAAGAGTTTTGGGCCCCGTGTAGCCTTATGGGAATTTTTGGGGTGGGGCCCCTGTGTAGCCTCGTGGGAATGAGGGGTGGGCCCTTTTGTGCCCCTATGGGGGGTGAGGTTGGGCCCATGTTAAAACCCCGTTTGGGGAATGAGTGTGGGCCCATGTGTAGCCCCGATGGGAATGAGTGTGGGCCCATGTGTAGCCCTTTGGGAATGGGGGGGGCCCCTGTGTAGCCTCTATGGGGAAAGAGGGGTGGGGGCCCCTGTTTTAGCCCCGATGGGAAAAGAGTGTGGGCCCATGTGTAGCCTCGATGGGAATGAGTGTGGGCCCCCGTGTTTTCCTCTTTGGGAAATGAGGGGGTGGCCCCAAAAGTGGGGGGCCCTCCCCATGGGGAATTTTTAGGGGGGGGGGGCCTTTTTGTTTTGCCCTTTTTTTATTGGGGAAAAAATTTGGGAGGTTGTGGGCCCACCGTTTTTTTAGGGGCCCCCCGGGGGGGGGTGGGGGGAAGGGGAGTTTTGGGTTCCCCCTGTAGCCCCCTATTGGGGGAAAATTGGGGGTTGGGGGGGGGGCCCATTGGGGGGGCCCCGTTTAAACCCTCTATGGGGGTTTTTTAGTGTGGGCCCATCTGTTTGCCCCTTTTGGGGACAAATTTTGGTTTGGGGTTGGGGTCCCAATTTTTTTTGTAGCCCCCCTATGGGGAATTTGGGAGTGGGGGGGGGCCCCCCCCCAATTTGGGTTTTTAGCCCTCGAAAAAGGGGAAAAAGAGGGTTTTTGGGGGCCTTTGTTTAACCCCCCCCTAAAAAAGGGGGGAAAAAGGGAAATGGTTGGGGGCCCAAATTTTGTTGCCCTCTATGGGAATGAGTTTGTGGCCCCATCTTTTTTTGCCTCTTTTGGGAATGAGTGTGGGGCCCCCTTTTAGGCCCCCCCTTTGGCCAAAAAGGGAGTTTTGGGGGGCCCCTTTTGTAGCCCCTCTATTTGGGAAATTTTTTAGGGGGGGGGGGGGTTTGGGGGGGGCCCTCTGTTTGCCCTTTATTGGGAATGAGGGGGGTTTGGGGGCCCTTGTTAAACCTTTATGGGGAATGAGTGGGGGGCCCATGTGTTGCCCGATTTTGGGAAGGAAAGAGGTGGGCCCCTGTGTAGGCCCCTATGGGAATGAGTGTGGGCCCTGTTTTAGCCTCTATGGGATATTTTAAGTTTTTTTGGCCCTTTTTTGAAACCAGATGGGAATGGTGTGGGGCCAAAAGTTGTAAACCCCGGGGTGGGGAAAGTTTGTGGGCCCCTTTTTGGTTTTGCCCTGGTGGGGGTTTTTGGGGGGGTTTGGGGCCCCCAAATGTGTAAAATTTTTGGGAAGATTGGGGTGGGCCCAAACTTTTAAACCTCGGGAATGAGGGGGCCCAAAGTGTAAACCCCGGGGGTTTGGAATTTGGGGGGTGGTGGGCCCTGGGGGGTTTGCCCCCATGGGAAAATTTAGTGTGGGGGGCCCCCTGTGTTTGCCCCATGGGAAAAGGGGGGAGGGGTGGGCCCATTTTTGTAGCCTCTTTTGGGAATGAGTGTGGGCCCATGTGTTAGGCCCGATGGGGGAAAGAGGGGGTGGGGGGCCATGGTAGCCCTTTTGGGAATGAGTGTGGGCCCCCGTGTTTGCCCCAAAAGGGAAAGAGGGGTGGGCCCCCTGTGTTGCCTCCTATGGGGGAATTTAGTTTTGGGCCTTTTGTGCCCCTTTTTGGGAATGAGTTTTGGGCCCATGTGTAAACCCCTAAGGGGAATGAGGGTTTTTGGGCCCCTCTGTTTGCCCTCTATGGGAATTTTACGGGGGGGCCCATGTTTTTAGCCTCTATGGGAATGAGTGTGGCCCATGTGTAGGGCCCCTTTGGGAAAAGAGTGGGGGGACCATGTGTTTTGCCTTTGAGGGGAAGATTGGGGGGGGTTCCCCCGTGTAGGCCCTATGGGAAATGAGTGTGGGGGGGCCCTTTTTGTAGCCTCTATGGGAATTTTTTGGGGGGTTGGGGGGGATGTGTTTGCCCCGATGGGGAATGAGTGTGGGGCCCCTTTTGGGAGCCCCGATGGGAATTGGGGGGTTTTTTGGGGCCCCTGTGTAACCCCCATGGGGAAAGTTTTGGGGCCCAAAGTTTTAGCCCCCGGTTGGGGAAAATTGAGTGTGGGCCCTTTTGTAGCCTTTTTTGGGAATTTTGGTGGTGGGTCCTGTGTAAACCCCTATGGGGAAAGGTGTGGGCCCCGTGTAGCCTCTTTTTGGGAAAGGTGTGGCCCATGTGTTCCTTATGGGAAAGAGTGTGGGGCCAAACTGTAGCCTCTTTTGGGAAAAGGGAAATGTGGGCCCATTGTGGCCCTCTATGGGAATGAGTGTGGGACCCCCTCTGTTTAACCCCTTTGGGGAAAAGGTGTGGGGGGCCATTTGTAGCCTTTTAAGGGGAATGAGTGTGGGGGCCCTTTTGGGGAGCCTTTATGGGATTGGTGGGGGGCCCCTCGTAATCCCCATGGGAATTTTGGGGTGGGGCCCTTGTGTTGCCTTTTGGGAAATGAGGTTTTGGGGCCCCTGGGTATCCCCCCGATGGGATATGGTGTGCGGAAATCTGTAACCCTATGGGAATGAGGGGTGGGCCCCTGGGGTAGCCCTCTATGGGAATTTTTGGGGGTGGCCCATGTGTAGCCTTTATGGGAATTTTAGGGGGTTTGGGCCCCATCTGGCCCCCATGTTCCAAAGAGTGTGGGCCCTTTTGTAGCCTCTATGGGAATGGAGGGGTGGGGCCAATTTTGTAGCCTTTTATGGGGAATGGTTGGGGCCCTCTGTAGCCCCTATGGGAATGAGTGTTTGGGCCCCAGGGGTAGCCCTTTTGGGGAATGAGTGTGGGCCCATGTGTAGCCTCTATGGAATGAGTGTGGGCCCCTGTGTAGCCTCTATGGGAATAATTTTTGGGGGCCCCTCTGTGCCTCTATGGGGAATTTAGTTTTTGGGCCCCTGTGTAGCCCCGGGTGGGGAATTTTGGGGGGTTTGGGGCCCCTGTTTTTTGCCCCGAAAAGGGAATGAGTGTGGCCCCTGTGTAGCCCCCATTGGGGAAAGAGTGTGGGCCCCTGTGTAAACCTCATGGGGAATTTGGGGGTGGGCCCATTTTGTTTGGCCCCCATGGGAAAAAAGAGGGGGGGGGTTGTCCCATGTGTAGCCCCCTATGGGAATTTAGTGTGGGCCCTTTTGTGCCCCCCCAAAGGGAATGAGTGTTTGGGGCCCCTGTTTAGCCTCTTGGGGAAAGAGTGTGGGCCCTTGTAGCCTTTTTGGGGAAAAGAGTGTGGGGCCCAAACTGTTTGCCTCTATGGGAATGAGTTTTTGGGCCCCTGGTTTTTAGCCTTAAAGGGAATGAGTGTTTGGGCCCATGTGTAGCCTCTATGGGGGGTTTAGGGGGGTGGGGCCCCCCTGTGTAGCCCCCGATGGGAATTTTGTGGGGCCCCTGTTTTAGCCTCGATGGGAAAAAAGGGGTTTGGGCCCCTGTGTACCCCCCTTTTGGGAATGAGGGGGGGTGGGCCCCCGGTTGGGGAGCCTCGATGGGAATTTAAGTGGGGCCCCTCTGTAGCCCCTATTGGGAATTTAGTGTGGGGTCCACCCGTAGCTTCTAAAGGGTTTTGAGTTTGGGCCCCCGTTGTAGCTCTATGGGAAATGAGGGGGGTGGGGCCCCTGTGTAGGGGCCCCTTAAAAAAGAAAATGAGTGTTTTGGGGGCCCTCTGTTGCCTCAATGGGAAATGGTTTTGGGGGCCATCTGTGGGCCCCTTTTGGGGGGAGAGTGTGGGCCCATGTGTAGCCTTATGGGGGAAAGAGTTGTGGGACCATTTGGGGGGTTTGCCTCTATGGGAATGAGTGGGGGGCCCCCTTTTTGTTTGCCTTCTTTTGGGGGGGGGAAAGAGGGGTGGCCCAAAGGGGGTTAGCCTCTAAGGGAATTTAGTGTGGGCCCCCTTCCCGTAGCCCCTATGGGAAATGAGGGTTGGGGGGGGCCTTTTGTAAACCCCCCATGGGGAAAAAATGAGTGTGGGGCCCCGGGTTTTGCCCCTATTGGAAAAGGTGTGGGGGAAACCCTGTGTAGCCTCTATGGGGAAAGAGGGGGGGGCCCATCTGGGAGCCCCCCATGGCAATGAGTGTGGGGTTTCCCCCTTTTTGCCTCTTTGGGAATGATTTTTTGGGGGCCCCTCTGTTTTGCCTCTTTGGGAATGAGTGTGGGGGCCAAACTGTAACCCCCTTTTGGGGTTTAGTGTGGGGGCCATCCCCGTAAAACCCCCATGGGGGAAAGAGTGTGGGGGCCCTGTGTCCCCTTTGGGAAAGAGTGTTTGGGCCCCCCTTTTTGCCTCTTTTGGGAATGAGTTTTGGGCCCCTCTGTTGGGCCCCTTTGGGAATGAGTGTGGCCCATGTGGTTTTGCCTTATGGGAAGAGTGGGGGCCCATCCCGTGCCTGATGGGAAAAAGTGTTTGGGCCCCTCTGGGAAGGGCCCCATGGGAAAGACGGTGGGCCCCCGTTTTTAAAACCCCGATGGGAATGCGGGGTTGGGGCCCCTGTGTAGCCTTATGGGAATGAGTGTGGGCCCATTTGTAGCCCCCTTTTGGGGGAAAGGGTGTGGGGTCATGTGTTTTCCCCTATGGGAAATGGTGTGGGCCCTGTGTTTTGGCCCCTATTGGGGAAAGAGTGGGGGCCCCCCTGTGTGCCCCTTTTGGGGGGAATTTGGGGTGGGCCCCTGTGTTTGCCCCCTTGGGGGAATTTTAGTGTGGGGCCCCTGTGTAGCCCCTTTGGGAAAAGAGTGTGGGCCTTTCTCCCTAGTCGCTGTGGAAATTTTTGGGGGTTTGGGGGGCAAAAATCATTTCCAGTTTTTTTGCGGGCACATGGGTGAATTTTTTGTAAGGTTGGGAAAGGGGAAAATAATGAATTTTCCCATGGGTTTGATTCTTCATGTTTTTTGGGGCCCCTTCCCTCTGTGACCCCCCCCCCCCCCCATAATTTCCAGTCTTTTTTACGGGCCATGGGTGGGGCTTCTTCCCTAAGGAGAAGGGCAGTAATGATCCCGATGGGTACGGTTCTTCATGTTTTTGGCCCCTTCCTCTTTGACCACCACCCCCCCCCTGGCCTTCAGCCCCGGTTGTGTGTTCTCCGCCCTGGATCTGCCAGACATGCAGTAGCTCCGGTTTTGTCATCTAAATTCCGGGAATAGTTGCCTCTTCCAGTGATGGCTCCGGCAGATGTCTCCTCGCTTCTTTTGGGGAAAAGGATAAAGGGTTTCTCCGTTTTCCCGGGGCCGAGGAGACGGGGGGCTTGGTCAAACCCAAATTGTTTGTGGGAAACGGGGGCCTTTCCCCCTCCCCAAAAACGTGACGGGTTTATTAAAAATTCTCCCATGTTGATGGACCCCGAGCCGGGTTCGTTGGGCAAGTTGGCACAGGGGGCCGTGGGTTGTAAATTGCGGGCCCCGTTTGGGTTTTGCCCCCCACCCCAAGATTTTAAGCCTTGCATCCCCTCACAAACACGTTCAGAGTGGTGGGGTGTATAGCACCCAGAGGGCTGAGGACCCTGTGCTACCAGTATGAGGGCCATGGGGGGCCCGCAGTTTCCTTTCTACATCTAGGGGGGGTTTGGGGCCTTTGGACCGCACCCCGTGCTACCAGTATAAGGGGGAAAGGGAGCAGCAGTTTTTTTTCTAGATCTCAGGGGGTTTTTGGGCAGTATGGGGGCCCTGGGGAGCCGCAGTGCACTTTTTTTTAGTTTTCAGGAGGTTTGGACCAGCCCCTGTGCTTTCCAGTATGGGGGGCTTTGGGGGGGAGAAATGAACTTTCTTGGGTTCAGGGGGGTTTGGGGCCAGTATGGGGGGGCCAAAGGGGGGCAGCGTGCACTTTTAGATTTTAGGAGGGTTTGGGCCCCGCCCCCCTATGCTTTCCAGTATGGAGGCTATGGGGGGCAGCAGTGAACTTTCTAGATCTCAGGGGGTTTGGACAAGCACCCTGTGCTACCAGCATGGAGGCTCTGGGGGGGCAGCAGTGCACTTGCTAGATGTCAGGGGGTTTAGACCAGCACCCTGTGCTACCAGTATAGGGGCCATGGGGAGCAGCAGGGCACTTTCTAGATCTCAGGGGGTTTGGACCAGCACCCTGTGCTACCAGTATGAGGGCCATGGGGAGCAGCAGTGCACTTTCTAGATCTCAGGGGGTTTGGACCAGCACCCTGTGCTACCAGTATGAGGGCCATGGGGAGCAGCAGTGCACTTTCTAGATCTCAGGGGGTTTGGACCAGCACCCTGTGCTACCAGTATGAGGGCCATGGGGAGCAGCAGTGCACGTCCTAGAGCTCACGGAAGGGTTGGACCCTTGGATTAGCTCCAATTGAGTAATTTACCCTCTCCACCATCTATTGTATGCAGTTTCGTTTCAGTGTGTGCTTCCGGTCCCTATAAAACACCCCGAGGACCGAGCACCCTGCACTGCCAGGATGGGGGCCATGGGTTTTTCTGGTCTCATGGAGAGGTTTGGACCCTCGGCGTACCTCCACAGAGGGCAATGAGAACGCCGGTGAGTGGCACTGCACCTACACAACCAGTATAGCTGCCACTGCCGACACAGGTGACCCCAGGTGGCCCATTTAAAGGGCCAGAACATGTAAAATCTAAGATGTCCCGTCATCCCCGGACTTTGGTCTTCACATTCAGCTGATTTCAGTATCTGGAATATTTGCTGTTATTCCGCCCTCTAGTGCCCAATACATTTTAGCAGGAGGTAGTGTTATACTTTCTGCGAGAGGTGAAGGGTGATAATGAGCATCAATGGTGCTCTACCGCCATCTAGTGATGATCAGTCTACACAGCAGAGGACTGAGCCGTGCACAGGACCCGGACACCAGGCACCTTCTGCCATGGCTCCAGCTCTGATGCCCATTGTAGACAGGGGTCAGCGGGGGCCCTCCGCTAGGTCTGTGGCTCCGGGGCCCAATACATTGTAGCTGCAATGTCCTGGCAGCCATGTCTGTAGGATTAGAGCAGACTTGTAGCCTCCCCACCCAATCAATGAGCCCCTGCGTGTCCTCACTTGGGGTAGATACTAACCCTCTACCCACCAGGACTGTAGTCCTTATAGCAATGAGTGTGGACCCATCTGTTGCCCCCATGGCAATGATTGTAGGCCCACCCCCCCCCACAAGACCATCTGTTCTGGAGCTGACCCGAACCATCACCTTGAGCCGCTCAGATCTTCACCCTTGCCCGGTTTATGTCCTATCTTTGGTCTTGGTGAATAAAGTAGGCCCAGGCTTGTCCTCATCATGGAGGAGGGGGCACGGGCAGAGAGGGTGGCAGCACATCGCGTAGGAAAGGCACAAGATAGGGGCTACCCACCCCCCAACTGCAGCGTCACGGGGGTCACCTACTGTCCAGGCACTTATCGGATAGGGACACACAGCAGCCATTACAGACCGGGAGGAGATGTTTTTCAAGCATGACAAGTGGCGGAAATGTAAAAACCTTACAGTGTAGAGAAATTAATAATCACCCTTTAACGCCTGGCTCTCTGATTCCACGATACAATTGGCTGATTGGAGCATCCGTTAACTGAAACACAATGTGATAAAAGCAGTAGTGTCAGCTTTCACTGACACAGCACTGCAGGGAGAAAAAGTAAGTGCACCCTTGTAACACCCTGGCTATCTGCATAGATCACGCACACAATGTGGCTGATTGTGTTTCAATATAATGGGGACTTGGTTACACTGTGACTAACAGGCAGCGGTAGTGCTCAGGGCTTTCACTGAGCAACATGCACGGTGCAGGGAGAAAAAGTAAGTGCACCCTTGTAACACTGGCTACCTACATTTATCACACATACAATGGGGCTGATTGGGGCCAAGTCCCCGTTATACTGAAACACACAATGTGACTAACAGGAAACTGTAGCGCTCAGGACTTTCACTGAGCAAAAAAGTAAGTGCACCCTTTGTTATGCCCTGGCTATCTACATTCATCATGAACACAATGTTGCCGATTATAAAATATATAACTTCATGTAATGGGGATTTGGATGAAATGTGACAACAGCAAGAGTCAGCGATAGTGCTCAGAGCTTTCACTGAGCAACATGCACAGTGCAGGGAGAAAAGTAAGTGCACCCTTTGTTAGAGCCTGGATATCTGCACTTATTACTAGTACAACATGGCTGAGTGTATTTATATAGAATTGGAACTTGGATACAACCAACCACATTGTATTAGTAACCAGTGCAGGACTCTAGGGTATGATACAGAGTTCTCTTACTTTTTCCCCTGCATGTGGAAATCATCGTAGGGGCCTGAGCTTACACTGCTTTTGTTTACTTTTGCTACAAATTTCTGCATGTATATCGCTCAGTAGGAGCTCGGAGCTGTACAGCTGCTTGTCGTTAGTTACATTATCTTACTAATTTGGCCATAGATACACTGTAATTAACAGCAAGCAGTTGTAGTGCTCCGGGCTTTTACTGAGCAACATCCATGGTGCAGGGAGAAAAAGTAAGAAAATACCTCACTATCCTTATTACTAAATACAATGTGCCTGACTGTATTTAAATTAAAAACGTGGAGAAACACAATCAGATTATATGGCATTATTCAGCATGGCAAAAATCCATGGAATTACAAAGGGTTCACTTACTTTTTCTCCCTACACTGTTAATGTTGCTCAGTGAAAGTCCTGAGCAGTTTAAGTGCCTGTTGTTAGTTACATTGTGTTTCCATATAATGGGGACTTACATACAATGTAATTAATATAAGACAGTTGTAGAGCTCTGGGCTTTAACTGAGCAACGTCCATGGTGGAGGGAGAAAAAGTGACTGAACCATTTGTAATTCCCTAGAGTTCTGCACTGACTTCTAATACAATGTGGTTGATTGTGTTTCTTTATAATTTGGACTTGGATACAATTAACCACATTTGTAAGAGCATTCAATGCAGCCCTCCAGGGAATTATAAAGGGTTCACTTACTTTTTCTCCCTGGATATCGCTCAGTAGGAGCCCGGAGCTGTACAGCTGCTTGTTGTTACATTGCGTTTCTTACTAATTTGGACTTCGATACAATGTGACTAACAGCAAGCAGGTGTAGTGCTCCGGGCTTTTACTGAGCAACATCCACGGTGCAGGGAGAAAAAGTAAGAAAATACCTCACTGCCCTTAGTACTAATACTTTTTCCTCCTCCTCTGTGGGTGTTGTTCAGTAAAAGCCCTGAGCAGTGCAGCGGTTTGTTATTAGGTACGTTGTATCTTAGTCACAATTGTAGAGAAACAAACTGTAAATCGTAACAGACAGATGCTTTATTCAAGACTTTTATTGAGCAACATCCACAGAGGAGGGAGAAAAAGTCAATTCCCTGGATTTCCACACTTGTGAGTTGTATTTAGGTCATAAATATAGAGAAACCCAATCCAATCACATCACATTGTATTACTCATCATTGCAAAAAATGCAGGGAATTACACAGGGTTCACTTACTTTTTCTACCTGCACTGTGAATGTTGCTCAGTCAGAGCCCTGAGCAGTCTAAAAGTTTATTAGTTACATTGTGACTTCGATGCAATGTAAGTAATAACTGACGGAGAGCAGTCCTGCTCAGGGCTCCAACGAAGCAACATCTATGGTGCAGGGAGAAAAAGTAAGTGAACCCCTTGAAATTCTGTGGATTTCCACACTTATTACGAATACAATTATCCGATTGTGTCCAAGTCCCAATTGTAGGGAAATACAATGTAACATATACCTTACAGAGAGCTGTACTGCTCAGAGCTCTTGCCGAACAACATTCATGGTGCTGTGATAAAAAGTAAGTGAACCCTTTGGAATTCGCTGTATTTCTGCAATGATGATTGATACATTATCCTCTGGTTGTATCCAAATCACAATTATAAAAGAAACCCAATGTAACTAATAACAGTTCAAATGCTCAGGGTATTTACTGACCAACATCCACAGAGCAGGGAGAAAAAATGACCCCTTTACTAAAGCAATGTGATCGGATTGTTTCTAAGTTACAATTATAGAGAAACAAAATGTAACTAAAACACACAGACAGCTGTACTGCTTAGGTCTCTTACTGAGCAACCCTCATGGTGCAGGGAGAAAAAGTAAGTGAACCCCTAAAAATTCCGTGGATTTCCACACTTATTATGAACACAATTATCTGATTGTGTCCAAGTCCCAAGTGTAGGGAAATACAATGTAACAAATACCTTACAGAGAGCTGTACCGCTCAGAGCTCTTACTGAGCAACACTCATGGTGCAGGTAAAAAAAGTAAGTGAACCCTTTGGAATTCTCTGGATCTCTGCAATGGTGAGTGATACAACAATTATCCGGTTGTTTCCAAGTCACAAGGATAAAGAAACCCAATGTAACTAATGATAGTTTCACTGCTCAGGTTATTCACTGAGCAACATCCACAGCGCAGGGAGGAAAAAATAAGTGAACCCTTTACTAAAACAATGCGATCAGATTGTTTCTAAGTTCCAATTATAAAGAAACACAACGTAACTAATAACTTATACAGGGAATTTACTGAGCAACACCCACAGTGTAGGGAGAAAAAGTTAGTGAACCCCCTGGAATTAAGCACTTATTACTAATACAATGTGTCTAATTGTACAGTAACAGACACATGTAATGTATAATAGTTGGACTGTACAGGGCTTTTACTGAACAACATCCACAGTGCAGGGAGAAAACGTAAGTGAACCCTTGAACTTAATAATGTGTAAATCCCGCTTTAGCAGTAGTGACCTTCACCAAACTTTTCCTGTAGCTGTTGCTAATGTTTCCTTGACCTGGAGGAGGAATTTTGGACCCTTTTAGTTCTGTGAGGCCCTGCATACAGGGGGTAAGGGCAGGACTCTGACTTCACCATCATGCCTTGGGGCTGCTTTGCCCCCTCTGGACCCGGGCGGTGTAAGGAACATTTTCCGGGAGATGTAAGGGCCACAGTCCATGGCTTCGAGATGAAAAGACATTGGGTGAGGCACAGCAGAACAATGACCCAAAGCCACATGGAAATCTGCCAACGAATGGAAGGAAAAGAAGATTTGTGTCTGAAATGGACGAGTCCTGATGTTTTCTCCCTGCACCATAGATGTTGCTCAGTAAAAACCCTGGACTGTATGACCGTATAGGTTATTAGTTACATTGTGTTTGTCTCCAATTATCACTCCAATACAATCAAACATTACATCAGTAAAAAGTGCAGAAATTCGGAGAATTACAAAGGGTTCACTTACTCTTTCTCCCTGCACCGTGGATATTATGGCTGTCTGCTTTATTTGTTGCATTGTATTTCCTCTGACTGATTGTAACTGTTAGAGCTCAATTAAGATACACATTGGATTACTCATCAATGCAGGAAGCCTGGTGATACCAAAGGGGTCACTTTAACTTGCAGCTGTATCTCAAAACCACGCCCCCTTCCTACTAAGCCATGCCCCATTGTCTCACGAGTCACAAATGCACGTAATTCCATGGATGTTTAGATACTTGGTGCAAACTGAGCAAGAAGAGTATATTTGCCGCCAATCTGCTCTAGTTGTGACAGTTTTTAAGGAGGGCCCTGTGGGTAAAAGTCTCAGGCACTCGATCCTATCTCCACCTGCCGGGAAGAATCCGCTATGCATCCTCCTCCTCCACCTGCGGGACAAGTCAGCACCGTATCCTACCTCACATGAGCGGACAAGTAGCTCTTAGTATCACTCCCTCCACCTGCGGGCGACAAGTCAGGCAACGATCCTCCTCCTCCTTGCGGGAAAGTCAGCGGGCGCATCACCTCGCCTCCACTTGCGGGACAAATAAGTCGCAGGCGCATCTCATCCAAATGCGGGGACATGTCAGCTGCGCATCCTGCTCCACCTGCAGGGGCAATGTCAGCACGCATCCTCTCCACGCCAGGGCAATTGTCGACCCATCCTCATACTATAAGAGTGTGGAACATTTGTATCCCCTCAACCTGCGGAAGGGTCCAGGTCTGCACTGTATCCTCCTCCATCTGCAGGGGACAAGGTCAGCCACTGTAAGCTGCGTCCACCTCGTGAGCAGAGTCAGCTGCTGTAGTCTCAACTCCCATTCTACCGGAGCCGGTCAGCACTAGTGATCTCCCTTTGCCTGAACAGTGTGAAACACCATCATAGTCCTCTCCACCTTGAGCCGGTAAGCTGTATATTCCTCCTCACACACTCTGAGCCAGGTAAGCTGTATATCCTCCTCCACCTCTGAGCCAGGTAAGCTGTGTATCCTCTTCCACCTCTAAGCCAGGTAAGCTGTGTATCCCCTCACCTGAGACACGGGAAGCTAGTGTATCTCCTCCACCCATGAGCCAGGGTAAGCGGTGTTTCCTCACTACCTCATGAGCCAGGTAAGCGGTGTATCCTCCTCCACCTCTGAGCCAGGTAATCTGTGTATCCTCCTCCACCTCTGAGCCAGGTAAGTTGTGCATCCTCTTCCACCTCTAAGCCAGGTAAGCTGTGTATCCTCCTCCACCTGCATGGTCAGGTCACCACCATATCCTCCTCCACCTGCAGGGTCGGGTCATCACCATATCCTCCTCCACCTGCAGGGTCGGGTCATCACCATATCCTCCTCCACCTGCAGGGTCGGGTCATCACCATATCCTCCTCCACCTGCAGGGTCGGGTCATCACCATATCCTCCTCCACCTGCAGGGTCGGGTCATCACCATATCCTCCTCTATCTATCGGCATCCCTTGTAGTACTGCACTCCTGTGAGGTGCTGGTCACTTGCCCACAACCTTAGTGACTGCGTCCTCCTTTTGGGCTTCAGCGTCCCCTGTGGCCCCTTCTTGTTCCCTCATTGGCTCCGCCTCCTCCGTTATGTCCTCTTTTGCCCCCGCCCCTGTGGGCACACCTCCTGTACCACCTATTCTTGTTCTGTGTCACCTCTCATTGGCTCCGCCTCCTCCGTTAGGTCCTCTTTTTGCCACAGCCCGCCCCTTGGGCCACAGCCTCCCTTGTGACCCCTTCTTGTTCTGCGTCTCCCCTCATTGGCTCCGCCTCCTCCATTATGTCCTCTTTTGCCCCCACCCCTTCGGCTTCAGCCTCCCCTGTGGCCCCTTCTTGTTCTGCGTCTCCCCTCATTGGCTCCGCCTCCTCCGTTACGCCCTCCTTTGCCCCTTCCTGGGGGGCGGTGGGTGCCCTGACGGGGTTGTGGCACAGCGGGCAGGTGTCCTGGACATACAGCCACTTCCTGAGACAGTCTGCGTGGAAGTAGTGTCTGCAGGCGGTGAGCACGGCGCCGGACATCTCCTGCGAGGAAGAAGCAGAAGCTGGGGGTCAGCTCAGTCCGGACCGCTTGCAGCTCTGGCAGTGACTGGAGTAGGTCTTACCTGGAAGCAGATGGAGCAGACGTCGCCGTGGGTGCGCAGCTGCAGCGCGGAGGCGCGGGGTAGGGAGCTGATCTTGTTGGCGGCCTCTCTCCGCAGCAGGAAGCTGCTCCAGCCGGACTGCGGCCATCATCAACAGTTGTGACGTAGCGAGTGGTCGGACGATGGACGTGAGAGGAGCCGATCCCGTCACTCCGCCGAACACCGACTCCCCCAGGGTACGCACACGCACAGCGCCACCACGAACTCCAGCACCCGGCTCAGCATGTCAACCGAAGATGATGCTTCTATACGCCATCCGCTGACGCTGACCCCGCAGCTCGGCCAACAACCTTCCACCATGAAGAGCGGTAGTGAAAGAGCGTGCCCCGAAGGACCTTGAGGGCAGTGACGGCGTCCAAGTCTGAAATACTCTGTGCATCGAGGGACCCGGCTCATGTGCCAATGTCCATTAAAATCCCGCTCACTCAAGATGAGATGATTGTAAATCAGCAGCCGCATGTGTGTGTGCGCTCCCGATATTAAAGGGTGCACACCGACAGGCATAGGATAAAGAACAGGCAATGGTCGAGAGTGTTATCAGTACAAAAACTGAGCATACATTGGTACGAAAGGTGAAAAAAACAGAGATGTAAAGCGGCTGCGACGTAGATTACGAGTTTTCGGTTGCGCTCTTGGATGCGATCGCAACAGACAATTGTGGGATGAATTTAGGGACAAATGGGGGTGGTTCAGCATACGAAATTAAATATCAGAATTGAAGAAAAGTAATATAACAAATCACTTTAGCTGCAAAAATAAAAATGTTGTAAGTTATATCATGGTGGGTTAGCATGTAAATTTAATGAAGTTAAAAAGCTCTTACACGGCTCTTTCATTGAGACCTTTTTGGGGTCACCTGCCACAATGGTTGTGTGGCGCAAGGTGAAATCATCCAAAAATAAACTTTTTTTTTTGTTGCGAATTTTCGAAATTATCGTGGCTATATTGGTGTGTGCAGTATTATCATGGTCTATGGGCTGAAATGGTTAATTGTGGATCTGTTGGTTAATGCCTAGGTACACTATGTAATGCCTCAGATACTAATGGTTTAATAGGTTTAAACTTTATATTGGAGAATATTACGATGTTAGGGTACTTATTTCGAACATTATCAAAAGAACCGCTAGGGGCTCCTGGGTGGCCTCCTATGCAAACTAGGATGTTACATCGATGATTCTTCTTTTTTTTTTGGGACGGGTCTCAGCAGAATTACTCAACTACATTAGTGATTTAAACAGTAATTTGGGACATTCAGTTCTCATCAGACATTGGGATTTTGCAAAATTGGAATATTTTTGATCGAGAAATTTTTCAACAAAATGGTCCTTAAAACAGCAAACATTTTAAAAAAAAGTGGCATGTGAGTAGCTATGTGTCCACTTCTTCCAGTGTGGCCCACAGGCCTTGGATCAGTATGCTACCGTTCAATTGCCATATAGGGTTTAGAAAAACAAAACTTGTTCTGATGATGATGTTTATGAAAAACAAACTGGGATACTTAGAGCTAGATTCCTAGAGAAAGGATATCCTCTCAGATTATTACAAGATGCAGAAAGTAAATCAGCTTTGTTACAACAAAAAGACTGTCTGGTATATAAAAAAAAGATTCAAACCAATCAGAATCTGCTGAAAACAAACAACTGTGTGAGATGAGAAGACAACATTTCGTTTTGTCATCAGTACAGCACCTGACGCACGCAGATTACAAAAGAACGTTACAAAAATACATAGTCATATAGTTAGAAAAAAGATCCTTCCCTCAACAATCCATACCTGAAAAACCCTGCTTAATATTTATTCAGGGCACTAACATCAGAACATCATTGCCCCCAGTTTTATAATCAGACAGGTCCTTGATGAAGAGAACACCTGCAATATCTCGATACAGGAGAACAGTGGCCAATGTATGCTATAGATTAACTGCATACGTTGTATTCGTTGTTCACAAACATGTCTTTCGTTCTACGTCCAGCTAATGTCATCCTTTTAGAACATGGAAAATACGTTGAATTGCAAAGTTCCTTAGTTACTTTAATCCTTAATTCAAGCGACTGAGACTCTCCACTTACGTTGGTCTGCACCACACGTCCTGTACATTCTACGACCTAAAGATGTGGCATAGACTCGCGGATTTGACCATAGTTGAATCCCAGGATTACAAAGAGTTCCACCATGCATAGGATCGGACTAAGATACCATTTCAGCCATAACATGTAACAGTCTGGCACCACCGATAGATTTCGAATATTGCAAAAAATAAAAAAATAAAAAAAAATGTAGGTTTTTGGCGCATATATTCTGGCTTGGGATCCCGTTTCCAAACTAAAAAAGAAGAGATCATCGATGTACCTCCAAGTTTGCAGTGAGGAGCGGTGCCACTTGGAGTGCCCATGGGGGCGGGTTCTTTTATTTGTCGATAAGTAACAACAATCGATAACTTATTCTCTAATATAAATTTTAAACCTTTGAACCATAGTGTATCTAGGCATTACATAGTGTATCTAGGCATTAACCATCAGGATCTCCCGGGGGGGGGGGAAACTAAGTTAACCATCAAGCACATAAGACCGATGTAACATCTGGACTCTCACGATAGATTTCGAATATTGCAAAAAAAAAAAGTTATTTTGGATGTTCACCTTGCGCACGGTGAACCCAAAAGGTCTCAATGAAAAGCCGTAGTGCTTGTGTTAATGATTATATTAGCCTTGCAAACCAAAGCTTATTAATAGTACACTGAGAGTTTTTGCAGCGAATATTTTGTTTGTTTTGTCTTTACTGGCATAGATTGGTATATTTTTTTGTAATGAACACTCAACCACGCATTGGGTCCACTTTCATCCCACACTTGTTGTGTGCGCTCTTCATGAGCGCGATTACACACAAACTCACGTAATGCACGATCCAGCCTCTTTCATCTTGTCTTTCCTTTTCGGCAATCTGCTCAGTTTTTTGTGATTAACACTACATTGGCTGTTCTTTTATACTATGTGATCGGTGTGCGCCTTTATATCGGGGAGACATGTGAGCGCAACACCATGGGCTGCTTTTACATCCAGCCCTGTTTTAGCTACTCAGGTATCCTCTGTTCTCGCATTTTTTCACTAGTATAAACAGTGGTTTCCATCACCCACGTCGTGGTGAACTATACAATTTATTTGTACCACACTTTCTTATGAGTGATGGCAGCCCGTTTGAGCGGTATAGGATCAGCTGTTTCAGGCGCTCCTTTGTTTTGCATTGAACCCAAGTTTGGGGAATCCCACCAATTGTCTCAATTCACGTTTTACTCTGCTAACAGCCTATCAGCTAAGGCGTCTTCAAACTCTCTACCATTGGTTACTCTCTCTCCCATAGCACAACATGGGGACGGAGGAGCTCCCTATTCCATGGGCTGGATTGAATATTCTGCTTCTATTCCAACCAATGAGATCTTCTTTCTATTGCTGACCCCGTTTTTTTTAAACTTCTTTAGATTCGGCTCCTTTTAGTACATTTTTATTGTTCTGCATTCAGATCACTATGAAGGGTATCCTTCCTGCAACTAATGTGTCGTTTTTAGAGTGTGATTTAA
The DNA here is from genome assembly GCA_025379985.1 of Phyllomedusa bahiana. Lineage (NCBI taxonomy): Eukaryota > Metazoa > Chordata > Amphibia > Anura > Hylidae > Phyllomedusa > Phyllomedusa bahiana. Next base: position 40,863 of record JAODAL010017683.1, read on the forward strand.
AAACCTACTCGTTAATCTGTTGTAGTTGTATGTATCAATCAGATCTGAGAGCACGAAAGCGTTATGCAGCGTTACAATAGCATTGAGGTCACCTTCTCTAATGTTTTATTTGGGAATAACATGATGGATTCATTACCAACGAGACGTGGCGTGCGCTCATTTTCCTGTTTTGCCTTCACAAGACCTGCACAAATGCTCTCTGAATTTACTATCGTGTGGAGGGAACCCTGTTACTCACTGTGTAAATCCCTTCACAAGACTGATAACTGCTCTCCTGAAATACTCTGTGTGATGGTCCCTGCTCTTCCACTGTGTAACGAACTCACAACAAGACCTGCAATACTGCTATCATGGAATACTCTGTGCTGAAGGACCGGCTCCTTTCCATATGTAACCCTATTACCCTCCTCATATGATTCAGATGCCACACTGCGTCTCTGAAATACACTCTGTGTGAGGACTCGGCTCTCATTCCTGTTTATTAACTCCTCACAAGTTGAGCACACTGCTTCTCTGAAATACTCTGTGCTATAGGACCCGTCTCCTCCTATATAACCCTCACAAGCTGCACGCCATGATATCTCGAATACTCTGTGCTTAGAAGGAACGGACTGGACCCACTTATAACCCCTCCAAGATTGGCAGGAGGACGAAAAATATGGGAGCCCCCCCAGGCCGCACAATTCAGAAGGAAAAAAAAAAAACCATCGTGAATTGGAAGAGAGGAGAGGATATGGTTTTAAACTAAGGGTTTTTTTTTGCATTAAAATTAAAAGGAGAGTTCTCTTTTCACATATATACAAACATAACTTAACGCGCGTTCAAACATCAAGGTGTTTGTTAGATAAGATATGTGTTACGCAATGAGGACACAGGATAAATACACTATTTTAAAGGCAGAGGTAGCAATGATTGGAATTAAATCTGAAAAAGCAATGTCTCTAAAACAGTTACATATACAAACAAAAAAAGGAGATATGCTCAAACCATATCTTATCATATGGGGGCGAAAGATTAATGAATGTAGTAACAGTGGATTGGGTCTAAAGTGTGGGAAATTTCACTTAGCCAATAGAGTAGGAGAGCTACTATTGTGTAATTAGATTACGGTCTCTAGTCTATTTCCAGTTTGACTAGACGAATAATGAAGTTGATATTCATTATAAAAGTGGTGAATCTCAAATAACAATATGATGCCAGAAGTATTATTAAACGTTTAAATTTATGGCTAAATAAAATATTATGCAAGATTAGAGTGTAAGCGTTAAATATATGTAATAAATAAAATTATATGCCAGATATGTAAACGTGTAAATACTATGCTAAATATAGAAACATGCTATGCAAGTTTATTAAAGTTATAATTTATATTTTATTTTTAGTTGAAGTATTTAACGTTTATAATCTTGGGCTATATACAGTTTTTCCTGATTCGATTTGTGAACTTGTCACCGCCAGATTTTAGGATTGGGTTGCTTTTCGCCTTTTGTTGTATATGTAACGTTTTAGGGATTGGTTAGGATTTATCAGAATCATTGCTACCTCTGCCTTATAAATTAGTGTGTGCTTTCCTGTCCTCCTATGGCTATGGCTCACATTTTTATTCTGAAGAAGAAGTGATGGTGCGAAACGCTGTGATAAGTGTTCTTTTATATGTAAGTCTATTGTGTTTTGTTATATATGGAAATGGGGAAACTATCTCTTTGTATTTATTAATGGAATAAAAAACTCCTTTATCTAAAACCATACTCCTCGCCAATTCACCGAGGGTTTTGTTTTCTCTTATGGAATTTGAGCGCCGGGTCGCATATTTTTCGTCTCGGTCCCGTGCTGTCGGTCCCGCTGTCTGTTGCGGCCGGAGCCAGTGACGCTGCTGGCTGCTATTCCGAGGTCGGATGTAGAGCACCCATGGCCAGTACGAGGTGTTGTTACCTCTATAATAATACGCACAACAGCTGATAGGAAGTGTGCACCTTTTTATTTGTTGTTTTAATTGCTTTAACTTCAGTGTACTTTTCACCAGTATGAGAGATGCCCACCTCTGTGTTTTCTTTCCTGTTTTCCGTACCCTTCACAAGTTTAGCACATGCTACTCCTGAGAAATACACTGGTGCTGCCAGTCAAAATAAGTCTGCAAACGCCAGCAGAGCTCAATTCAGCCATGGAATCAGGCATCACTGATGACTGTGAGAAGGAAGCTGTACCACTATGGCAGAGAAGCCTCTCACCTGCTGGGAGATGAGGTGAGAAGTGGACGGCTGTGACAGTGAGGGTGCATCACCTGCAGGGATTGGTGAAGAGGAGGAGGCTGGACAAGTGAAGGGCACTCACATGCAGGGAGGTGAGGACGATGAGGAGGTTTCGATGGGGACCAGTGAGTGAGCAACTCACCTGCGGGATAAGGTGAGGAGGAGGATCTGGAAGTGAGGTGGAGTAGCAGACTCACTGCACGGACAGGTGAGGTAGGTGTGAGGTTGGACAGTGGAGTGAGCACTAAACTGCAGGATGAAGGTGATGGGAGGAGGAGGCAGGCCTCGACAGTGAGGGAGCACTCACCTGCAGGGAGGCGAGGAGGAGGCTGGACTTGAGGGTAGCACTCACTGCAGGGGGGCTGGATAATGAGGGAGAACTCACTGCAGGGAGCTGGACATGAGGGTTGCAGACCACATGGCAGGTGAGGATAGGACACTGAGGGAGCACTCAATGCAGGGAGGTGAGGAGGAGGTGGATACTGACGGAGTCACTCACGCCTGACAGGGAGGTGAGGCAGGAGGAGGCTGGGACATGAGGGAGAGAATCTCCTGCAGGAGGCGACCGGAGGGAGGCCTGACCAGTGAGGGAGCACTCACTGCAGAGGAGGCGGAGGAGGAGGAGGCGATGGACAGTGCGATGGAGCAACACCTGAGGGGGGAGGGGAGGCTGGATCAGTGAGGGGGAAAGACATTCACTGCCAGGAGGGGTGTGGAGGAGGTTGGATCGTTGACGTGAGCACACTCGAGGAATGTGAGGAGGAGGCTCGACAGAGGGGATGACTCCACTGAGGGAGGTGAGGAGGAGAGATGGTCAGTGGGGGAGCACTAACCTGCAGGTTGGCTCTGGATAGCTGAGGGAGGCACTCACCTGGGGGGCCCAAGGGGAGGGCTGGAACACCTGAGGGAGGCACTCGCACCTGCTCAGGGAAGGCTGGACACTGAGGGAGCACTCACTGCAGGAGGAGTGTGGAGGAGGCACTGGTATTACTGAGGGAGCAATCACTGCAGGGGCGAGAGTGAGCGACGGTGGCCTGGACCACGGGAGGGGAGCACTCACTGGCATGGAGGGCGAGGAGGCCGGCTTGCGACAGTGAGGGAAAGCGCACTTACTGACAGGGAGGCGAAGGAGGAGAGCGCGGCTGGACTCAGAGAGGGAGCAGACTCACCTGCAGGGAGGCGAGGAGGGAGGGCTGGATACTGAGGGGAGCATCACCTCGCGGGACGGCACATTACTGGACATGTGAGGGAAAGCAAATCCCACCTGCAAGGGAGGTGAGGAGGTGGCCGGTGGTGGACAGAGAGGGAGCACTCACCTGCTGAGGGGATGGTCGAGGGAGGAGGAGGGCTTGAGTGAATGTGAGACGAGTTGAGGGAGCAACTACTGCAGGGAGGTGAGGAGGCACGGCTGGGTCTGGGACAATGAGGGGAAGCACTCACCTGCGCAGGGTGGTGATGATAGGAGGCTGGATTAATGAGGGAAGGCACTCACCTGGCAGGAGGTGAGGGAGAGGAGGCTGGCAACTGTGGTGCACTCAGCTGCAGGGAGTGTGAGGATAAGGAGGACGGGGCGTCTGGTCAGTGAGGGACAGCATCACCTGCAAGGGCGGTGAGGAAGGAGGCGGCTGGACAGTGATGGGTGCACAAACGCTCAACTGTCAGGGAGGTGTGAGGGGAATAGGCGGCTGGACACGTGTAGGGTGCTAATCACTGAGGGAAGGCGCGGTGCGAGGCGGAGCCTGGACTGTGAGGGGAGCACTCACCTGCAGGGAGGCTGGACAGTGAGGGAGCACTCACCTGCAGGGAGGTGAGGAGGAGGCTGGACGCAGGTGAGGGTAGCAATACCTGCAGGGAGGCGAGAGATGAGGTGGATAGTACTGTAGGGAGCATCACCTGCAGGGTGGTTGGAATAGTGAGGGAGCACTACACCTGCTGGCGAGGTGGACAGGTGAGGGAGCACTCACCTGCTGGGTGGAGGGCTGGTCAGTGGAGGGAAAGGCTATCACCTGCTGGTGAGGCAGGGTTCTGAGTGAGTGGAAGTCTTAGTCTTCCCTGGCAGGGGGAGGCCCTGGTCAGTGAGGGAGCACTCACCTGCAAGGAAGAGCTGGATCCGCTTTCAGAGTCGAGGAAGCAGGCATCACCATGCCCAGGGAGTGTGGCAGTGATGGCGACATCACCTGCAGGAGGCTGGACAAGGTGTGGAGCACTCACCTGCAGGGAGGCTGGACAGTGTATGGTGGCGGGTGAGCAATCACATGAGGAGAGGGACTGGACAGTGAGGGAGCAACTCACCCTGCAGGGAGCGGCTGGACGACTCTCAAGTGAGGGAGCACTCAGCCTGAGGGAGGCTGGGGACAGTGAGGGAGCAATCACTCTGCATGGGAAGATGGACAGGGAGGGAGCAGAATTCAACATGCAAGGGACGGCTGGTACTCAGTGAGAAGGGGAGCAATCACGCTGCAGGGAGGTGGAGGAGGCGGGGTCTGGACGTTGTTGGAGGGAGGAAATTACCTGCAGGGAGGGGAATAGACTCGATGGGAGCAGTCGACCGAGGCAGGTGGATGTTTGGGCATAGTGGACGGGGAGCACGCTCACTAGCAGGAGGCGGCGGGACAGTGTAGGGGAGCTCGTCACCTGAGGAGGGCTGGACAGTGAGGGTAAGCACTGTCACATATGCAGGGAGGTGAGGAGGAGGCTGGACAGTGAGGGAGCACTCACCTGCAGGGAGGTGAGGAGGAGGAGGCTGGACAGTGAGGGAGCACTCACCTGCAGGGAGGTGAGGAGGAGGAGGCAAGACATATGAGGGAGCAATCAGTGCAGGGGGTGCGGGAGAGGAGGACGGCTAGACAGTGAGGGGGAGCACTCCCTGCTTGGGAGGTGAGGTGGAGGACTAGGACGCACTGGAGGTGAGCATCTCTCACCTGCAGGGAGGTGAGGAGGAGGAGGCTGGCTCGTGAGGAAGCTCTCGCACCTGCGCAGAGAGAAGGTTGGACAGTGAGAGAGCAGAACTCAACTTCAGGAGGCGAGGAGGACGGCAGGCTGGACAGTGAGGGTAGCACTCACCTTGAGGGAGCGAGGAGGAGGCTGGGCCAGTGCAGGGAGCACTCCCCTGCAAGGAGGGAGGAGGATGGCGGCTGGAAGTGAAGGTGCACTCACTGCAGGGAGTGAGGGGAGGAGGGCGGCTGGACAGTGAGGGAGCACTCACCTGCAGGGAGGCAGAGGAGTGGCGGCGCGCTGGAAGTGATGGAGAGCACTCACTGCAGGAGGTGAGGAGGTAGCGCTGGTCTGGACACTTGTGGGAGCAGCTCACTCTGCCGGGAGGTGAGGAGGAGGCTGGGACGTGAGGGGCATCACTGCAGGGTGGTTGGACAGTTGAAGGGAGCATCTCACACTGCAGTGAGGTTGGCATTGTGAGGGAGCATCACTACCTATCTACATGGAGGCTGGACAGTTGAGGGAAGCACTCACCTGCTGGGAGGTGAGGAAGGAGCCAGTCTGGATCAGTGAGGGAGCAGCTCACCTGCAGGGGAGGTGAGGAGGAGGAGGCTGGACACTGAGGGAGCACTCACCTGCAGGGGAGTTGGAACTGAGGTGCGCACTCTCACCTGAGGGAGGGTGAGGAGGCGGAGGTCTGGAGCAGGTGAGGGAGCACTCACCTTTAGCCGAGGAGGTGGAGGAGGAGGTTCGACAGAAGAGGGAGCGACTACCTGTACGGGAGGTTGGACCAATGAGGGAGCTCACTCAGCCTAGCAGGAGAGGTGAGGCGGAGGATCTGGACAGTGAGGCGAAAGCAACTCACTGCAGGGTGTGTAGAGAGAGAGAGGAGGAGGGGTTCTGGACAGGTGAGGAGTCACTCATGTAGGGAGGTGAGGAGGGCGGCTGGTATGAGCGGAGAGCACTCAGCCTGGCAGGGAAGTGTCTGGACAGTGAGCGGGAGCACTCACCTGCAGGCGAGGCTGGACTCAGAGTGGGGAAGGGGAGCACTCACACTGCAACGGGAGGCTGGACAGTATGGGAGGCATCACCTGCAGGGAGGCTGGACAGTGAGGGAGCACTCACCTGCAGGGAGGCTGGACAGTGAGGGAGCACTCACCTGCAGGGAGGCTGGACAGTGAGGGATGCACACTCACCTGCATGGAAAGAGACTCTGGACTAGTGGAGGGAGAGAGCATACCATGCAGGGTGGACTGGACAGTGAGAGCGAGCACCTCACCTGCAGGGATGGACTGGGACAGTGAGGGAGCACGTCGACTGCAGGGAGGCGAGGAGGAGGCGTCTGGGACAGTGAGGGGAGCACTCTTCAAACCTGCAGGGAGCGTGAGAGGAGGAAGCGCGGCTGCGAAGAATAGTGAGGGGCACTCACTCAGGAGATGGAGAGTGAGGAGGCGACTGGACAGTGAGGGAGAGAGCTCAACTGCAAGGGAGGTGGAGGACGGAGGCGAGCATGGAGTCAAGTGTTAGGGAGGCACTCACTGCTGGGACGGCGAGGAGGAGAGCGACTGGACAGTGAGGGCAGGCAATCACCTGCAGGAGGTGAGGAGGAAGAGGAGGCCTGGGACCTATGAAGGGGAGGACTGTCGCCTGAGGGATGTGAGGAGGGGGGGATGGACTTGTGGGGGAGCACTATCTGCAGGGAGGTGAGGAGGAGGCTGGACCGTGAGGGAGCACTCACCTGCAGGGAGGCTGGATACTGAGGGAGCACTCACCTGCAGGGAGTGGACATGAGGGAGCAACACTGCATGGGGAGGCGAGGAGGGAGGTGGACAGTGAGGGAGACTCTCTGCAGGGAGGGAGGAGGAGGCGGTGGACAGTGAGGGAGCACCTCCGCACCTGCAGGGAGGGGGAGAGGGAGGCGCGGTGGACAGTGAGGGAGGGGAGCAACTCATCCTGCAAGCGGATGGTGAGGAGGAGGCGGCTGGACAGTGAGGGAAAGCAGACTCACTGCAGGGAGGTGAGGGGAAGGAGGGGGACTGGAACAGGTGGAGGGAGCACTCACCTGCAGGTGAGCTGAAGGAGGAGGCGGTGGACAGTGAGGGATGAGCACGTCACCTGCAGGAGGGTGCAGGGTGGAGGCGGTGGACAGGTGGAGGGATGCACTCACTGCAGGGAGGTGAGTGGAGGTCGGCTGGACAGTGAGGGAGCACTCAACTGCAGGTGGAGTCTGGAAAAGTGAGGGGGCACTCACCTGCAGGGGGGTTGAGAGAGGGCTGGGCAGTGAGGAGCACTCAACCTGCAGGAGGGAGAGGAGGCTGGGCATGAGGGCACTCACCTGCAGGGAGGCTGGACAGTGTGGGAGCACTCACCTGCAGGGAGGTGAGGAGGAGGCTGGACAGTGAGGGAGCACTCACCTGCAGGGAGGCTGGACAGTGAGGGAGCACTCACCTGCAGGGAGGCTGGACAGTGAGGGAGCACTCACCTGCAGGGAGGTGAGGAGGAGGCTGGACAGTGAGGGAGCACTCACCTGCAGGGAGGTGAGGAGGCAGCTGGACACCATGATCAGCAGCCAGAAGTCCATATGGAAGTAGTGGGAGAGCTTGAAGGCCATGAAGGACGGGAAGAAGAAGAGGAAGAGGCACATGCTGAGGCCGCGCAGATGCTTCCAGGTGCTCCTGAGGGGGACAGCACGTTACTACAGCCGCTGGAGGACTACAAGTCTCAGCACAACCCCCCGGCTTCATACCTGTTACCAGTGGCTGCCAGGGCCAGTACAATGGGGTCGCAGATCTCCACCATGGACTGGAGGGTAGAGGTGACCACAATGAAGAGGATGATGCTGAGGAGGAAGGTCCGCTGCAGGACGTGGAGGTCCAGGAGGCCGGTCTGGAGAGCCAGGAGCATCAAGGTTACTCCCTCCGTTACTCCCCTGTGTGGACAGACAGCGTGTTAATACCCCTATTACTCCTCTATGTAGATAGCAGGTTAATACCCCCATTACCCCTCTATGTAGATAGCGGGTTAATACCCCCACTACCCTCTATGTAGAAGCGTTAATACCTTACCCCCTATGTAGAATAGGTGTTTATACCCCCATTTTCCCCTCTATGTAGATAGCGTTTAATACCCTTAATCCCCTATGTAATAGGTGTTAATCCCCCACTTACCCCTATGTAATAGCGTTTAATACCCCCACTACTCCTCTAAAGTAGATAGGGGTTTAATACCATTACCCCCTATGTAGATAGGTGTTTAATACCCCATTTCTCCTCTTGTAAATAGCGTAATTAATACCCCTATTACCCTCTAGTGAAGCGTTAATACCCCTATTACTCCTATGTAGATAGGTGTTAATACCCCCATACTCCTCTTTGTAAAAGCGTATTAATACCCCCAAACCCCTTTATGTAGATAGCGTGTTAATACCCCACTCCCCTATGTAGATTAGCGGTTAATACCCCCACTAATCCCTTTTGTGAAGCGTATTTAAAACCCCATTCCCTATGTGGGAAACGTTTTAAAACCCCCCCTTCCCCTTATGTAATACGTTAATACCCCAACCCCCTATGTAATAGCGTATTAAACCCCTATTACCCCTTATGTAAGACAAACGTGTTAATACCCTATTTAACCCTCTAAAGTAGATTTGCGTGTTATAACCCCCCACTACTCCCTCTATGTAGATAGCGTATTAATTACCCCTATTTACCCTCTATGTAGATAGCGTATTAATACCCCTATTACCCCTCTATGTAGACAGCGTGTTAATACCCCTATTACCCCTCTATGTAGATAGCGTGTTAATTTCCCCCACTACCTTTCTCTTTGTAGACAGCGTATTAATACCCCTATTACTCCTCTATGTAGACAGTCCAGTGTGCTAATACCCCCCACTACTGCTCTATGTAGACGAGGCGTATTAATACCCTATTAACCCCTCATGTAGACAGTCAGTGTGTAATACCCCACTACTGCTCTATGTAGACAGCGTATTAATACCCCTATTACTCCTCTATGTAACGTCAGTGTGCTAATACCCCCACTACTGCTCATGTAGACAGCGTATTAATACCCCTATTACCCCTCTATGTAGACAGCGTGTTAATACCCCACTACTGCCTATGTAGACAGCGTATTAATACCCCTATTACCCCTCTATTTTAGAATAGCGTGTTAATACCCCCCACTACTGCTCTATGTAGACAGCGTAATACCCTATAACTCCTTATGTAGACAGTCAGTGTGCTAATACCCCTATTATCCTCTATGTAGATAGCGTATTAATACCCTTATTACCCCTTATGTAGATAGCGTTTTTAATACCCCTATTACCTCCTATGTGACAGGTGCTAATACCCCCACTATGCTCTATGAGACAGGTATTAATACCCCTATTACCCCTCTATGTAGACAGTCAGTGTGCTAACACCCCTATTACTCCTCTATGTAGATAGCGTATTAATACCCCTATTACTCTATGTAGATAGCGTATTAATACCCCTATTACTCCTCTATGTAGATAGCGTATTAATAAACCCCCATTACCCCTCTATGTAGATAGCGTGTTAATACCCCACTACTACTCTATTAGACGCGTATTAATACCCTATTTTCTCCTAATGTAGATAGCGTGTTAATACCCCCACTAGTCATCTATGTAGATAGCGTATTAATACCCCTATTACTCCTCTATGTAGATAGCGTGTTAATACCCCCACTACTCCTATGTAGATAGCGTATTAATACCCCCTATTACTCCTCTATGTAGACAGTGTGTTAATACCCCACTACTCCTCTTTGTAACAGTGTTTTAATTTCCCCCACTACTCCTCTATGTAGATAGCGTGTTAATTTCCCCTATTACTCTATGTAGATAGCGTATTAATACCCCCACTACTCTATGTAGATAGCGTGTTAATACCCCCACTACTCCTCTATGTAGATAGTGTGTTTATACCCCCACTACTCCTCTTTGTAAATAGCGTATTAATACCCCAATTACCCCTTTATGTAGATAGCGTGTTAATACCACCACTACACAATGTAGATAGCGTGTTAATACCCCCACAACAACAAAATGTGGACAGCGTATTAATACCCCCACTATTCCTCTATGTAGATAGCGTATTAATACCCCTATTACCCCTCTATGTAGATAGCGAATTAATACCCCTATTACCCCTCTATGTAGATAGCGAATTAATACCCCTATTACCCCTCTATGTAGATAGCGTGTTAATACCCCTATTACCCCTCTATGTAGACAGTGTGTTAATACCCCCACTACCCCTCTATGTAGACAGTGTGTTAATACCCCCACTACTCCTCTATGTAGATAGCGTGTTAATACCCCTATTACCCCTCTATGTAGACAGCGTGTTAATACCCCCACTACTCCTCTATGTAGACAGTGTGTTAATACCCCCACTACTCCTCTATGTAGATAGCGTGTTAATACCCCCACTACTCCTCTATGTAGATAGCGTGTTAATACCCCTATTACTCCTCTATGTAGATAGCGTGTTAATACCCCCACTACTCCTCTACGTAGATAGCGTATTAATTCCCATATTACTCCTCTATGTAGACAGCGTGTTAATACCCCCACTACTGCTCTATGTAGACAGTGTATTAATACCCCTATTACTCCTCTATGTAGACAGTCAGTGTGCTAATACCCCCACTACTGCTCTATGTAGACAGCGTGTTAATACCCCTATTACCCCTCTATGTAGATAGCGTGTTAATACCCCCACTACTGCTCTATGTAGACAGCGTATTAATACCCCTATTACCCCTCTATGTAGATAGCGTGTTAATACCCCCACTACTGCTCTATGTAGACAGCGTAATACCCCACTACTCCTCTATGTAGACAGTCAGTGTGCTAATACCCCTATTACTCCTCTATGTAGATAGCGTGTTAATACCCCTATTACTCCTCTATGTAGATAGCGTGTTAATACCCCTATTACTCCTCTATGTAGATAGCGTGTTAATACCCCCACTACTCCTCTATGTAGATAGCGTGTTAATACTCTTATTACTCTATGTAGATAGTGTGTTTATACCCCCACTACTCCTCTTTGTAAATAGCGTATTAATACCCCTATTACCCCTTTATGTAGATAGCGTGTTAATACCTCCACTACTCTATGTAGAGAGCGTGTTAATACCCCCACTACTCCTATATGTGGACAGCGTATTAATACCCCCACTATTCCTCTATGTAGATAGCGTATTAATACCCCTATTACCCCTCTATGTAGATAGCGAATTAATACCCCTATTACCCCTCTATGTAGATAGCGTATTAATACCCCTATTACCCCTCTATGTAGATAGCGTGTTAATACCCCTATTACCCCTCCATGTAGACAGTGTGTTAATACCCCCACTACCCCTCTATGTAGACAGTGTGTTGATACCCCCACTACCCCTCTATGTAGACAGTGTGTTAATACCCCCACTACTCCTCTATGTAGATAGCGTGTTAATACCCCCACTACTCCTATGTAGATAGCGTGTTAATACCCCCACTACTCCTATGTAGATAGCGTATTAATTCCCATATTACTCCTCTATGTAGATAGCGTGTTAATACCCCCACTAGTCATCTATGTAGATAGCGTATTAATACCCCTATTACTCCTCTATGTAGATAGCGTGTTAATACCCCCACTACTCCTATGTAGATAGCGTATTAATACCCCTATTACTCCTCTATGTAGACAGTGTGTTAATACCCCCACTACTCCTCTATGTAGACAGTGTGTTAATACCCCCACTACTCCTCTATGTAGACAGAGTGTTAATACCCCCACTACTCCTCTATGTAGATAGCGTTTTAATACCCCCACTACTCCTCTATGTACACAGCGTGTTATTACCCCTATTACCCCTCTATGCAGATAGCGTATTAATACCCCTCTATGTAGACAGCGTGTTAATACCCCCACTACTGCTCTATGTAGACAGCGTATTAATACCCCTATTACTCCTCTATGTAGACAGTCAGTGTGCTAATACCCCCACTACTGCTCTATGTAGACAGCGTATTAATACCCCTATTACCCCTCTATGTAGACAGCGTGTTAATACCCCCACAACTCCTCTATGCAGATAGCGTATTAATACCCCTCTATGTAGACAGCGTGTTAATACCCCTATTACTCCTCTATGTAGATAGCGTGTTAATACCCCCACTACTCCTATGTAGATAGCGTATTAATACCCCTATTACTCCTCTATGTAGACAGTGTGTTAATACCCCCACTACTCCTCTATGTAGACAGTGTGTTAATACCCCCACTACTCCTCTATGTAGATAGCGTTTTAATACCCCCACTACTCCTCTATGTACACAGCGTGTTATTACCCTATTTACCCCTATGCAGATAGCTATAAATACTCCTAATGTAGGAAAAGCGTGTTAATACCCCCACTACTGCTCTATGTAGACAGCGTATTAATACCCCTATTACTCCTCTATGTAGACAGTCAGTGTGTTAATACCCCCACTACTCCTATGTAGACAGCGTATTAATACCCCTATTACCCCTCTATGTAGACAGCGTGTTAATACCCCCACTACTCCTCTATGTAGATAGCGTATTAATACCCCTATTACCCCTCTATGTAGATAGCGTATTAATACCCCTATTACCCCTCTATGTAGACAGCGTGTTAATACCCCTATTACCCCTCTATGTAGATAGCGTGTTAATACCCCCACTACTGCTCTATGTAGACAGCGTATTAATACCCTATTACTCCTCTATGTAGACAGTGTGCTAATACCCCCACTACTGCTCTATGTAGACAGCGTATTAATACCCCTATTACCCCTCTATGTAGACAGTCAGTGTGCTAACACCCCAATTACTCCTCTATGTAGACAGCGTATTAATACCCCTCTTACTCCTCTATGTAGACAGTCAGTGTGCTAATACCCCCACTACTGCTCTATGTAGACAGCGTATTAATACCCCTATTACCCCTCTATGTAGATCGCGTGTTAATACCCCCACTACTGCTCTATGTAGACAGCGTATTAATACCCCTATTACCCCTCTATGTAGATAGCGTGTTAATACCCCCACTACTGCTCTATGTAGACAGCGTAATACCCCTATAACTCCTCTATGTAGACAGTCAGTGTGCTAATACCCCTATTACTCCTCTATGTAGATAGCGTGTTAATACCCCTATTACTCCTCTATGTAGATAGCGTGTTAATACCCCTAATACTCCTCTATGTAGACAGTCAGTGTGCTAATACCCCCACTACTGCTCTATGTAGACAGCGTATTAATACCCCTATTACTCCTCTATGTAGATAGCGTATTAATACCCCTAGTACTCTATGTAGATAGCGTATTAATACCCCTATTACTCCTCTATGTAGATAGCGTATTAATACCCCTATTACCCCTCTATGTAGATAGCGTGTTAATACCCCCACTACTCCTTTATGTGTGCAGCGTAATACCCCTATTACTCCTCTATGTAGACAGTCAGTGTGCTAATACCCCCACTACTGCTCTATGTAGATAGCGTATTAATACCCCTATTACTCCTCTATGTACACAGTTTGTTAATTCCCTTATTACTCGACTTCCGGGGGCGGGGCGTCTGGTACGGCCGCGTTTTAGAGGAGCTCCTCTGTGGCCTACTGAATCTGGAGACATCGGGACCATCCAGCCCTCTAAATCCCCCTGCATCCACCATCAGAGGTGCAGCGAGTGGCCATACCCCAGAGGACGCCGAAAGCTTTCATCCCCGGAGGCGCACGGTGGCTACGTGAGCCACACTTCCCGGCGCCTACCCACCAGGCCGGCCTGAGACCCGTACTTACATCGCGCGGGCTCGGCGGCTGACGTGAAGAGGAGCGGGTGCCGCGGTGTCACCTGTCTGCCGAACGGAGGGTCCGGAGCCGGCGGTGAGCGAAGAGAGGAGAGAATGAGCGCGGGTGCAGCCGGAAGTGGAGCGCCTCCCCGCGCAGGAGACAGACGCGCCATCTTGAGACCTGCAGTGCCGCGGACGGCAGACAAGGTGCTCCTGCGTCGCGGGCTGGTGGGAGCCTCGCTGTTCAGCTTGCGGGACAGACGTCAGAGAGGTACTGGGCAGCCCTTACATCCCGGTCGCACAGGCCCTGAGCCGAGGGAGATCACGGGCCAAGCGGCCAGGACTGTGCACGGTTCTCGCCCCGCTATTAACAATGCACCCCCGCTGCGCCATAGGCATTATAAGGTGTCTATACCTCAAGACTCACCGACGGCCCTAGCTTTCAGATCCTGGGTCTGACGGTTCACTGTGATTCAGGGACTGCCACCTGACACAGGAGAATTTACAAATACCTTGCTAAGTGCTGATGAAGGTCTGAGTGACCATTTACGGTGAATTCTTGATATTATCTGAAAATACCCAACTGTGAGAGCTGAGCCGGACGGGGTTAACTTCGGAGCATAGGGGCCCTCTTTAGGCCATGTTCACACGGCTTAAAATGGGCCGTATTTCGGTCCGTAATTACGGGCCGGAGTGCGCAAATTACGGGCTGAAAACGGCCCATTCATTACGGTAATGCACAGTTCTCATAGAGAACTATGGATTACGTCTCCTCTCCCTGCTCGTCGAATACGCCCGAGGGGGGGGAGATAATTGATGTGAATTACCAGCGGCGTATACGTGCCGCTAGTAATGATAGTCTATGGGCCGGCGAGGTGCCGCCCCCCCGCCCCCGGCCACACGGCGTAACTGCGGGGCGTAATTACGTCCCACAGTTAAGCCGTGTGAACATAGCCTTAGTCTACGAACACTAACTAAAGCCCTTTGCTGCCACCAAGTGGCCTCCAGAAGTAACACACTTGAGGAAGTGACCGTTTCTGGTTTTTCAATCCTGCCGTCCAACTACTTGGATATGACCCTAAAGAGCACCCGATGCAGCAGTCTCCGTTATTCTGAAATGTAAAATTGAAGCGGAAAGGGGCGCCCTGCCACGTTAGGCAGTCCGGCTCTCCCCACTGAGATAAATGGAGTGCAACGTGTTCTGTTGAGTTCTCCCCACAGAGGCCCTGTACGCGGTTGCCCAGGCCTAGAGTGCACTCTAACGCACCAGACCTTCGCCCATAAAGCATGGACAGATTTGTGCAAGTTTCTAAATCTAAACGGCGCACTAGATCGACTTCCAGAGCTGCAACTCCAGCCACGTCTACTTCTTCTTCAAAACGATCACAGCAAACCCTAGAAGGGAACGAAGCACAAGCAAAGACGTCAAAGCAAACGTCACAAATGTCGGCGACAACACCCAAGCGGGCGCCTGCGGCCTCTCCTGGTTCGCCGCTCGGTGAACCTCCCTCCTCGCCAGGCAGTGCCCACCAAGCTGCATCGTTGGCACAATAGTTCTCAAACCTCATCCTCCCAGTCTTAGACAAGAGAATAGATCTTATTCAGGCATCGGTGAATGCTGCTCTGGCCCAGATCACCAGTAATGCGCAGAGAATTGTGGAATTGGAGACCCGCACAGTGTCGGTAGAGGAGACTACAACAAGAATGGAGGAGATTTCAGCGTCCAACCAACTACAATTGGAGAGTCTGCAAAACAAAATCGACGACTTGGAAAACAGGGAACGGCGCAACAATCTAAGGTTCATCGGCATCTCAGAAGACATCGCAGCAGATACACTGGCCTCCTACTTGACCAACGATTTAGCCTTAGCTCTTGGCTTGGACACACCTAGAGACCCGCTGATTATAGAACGGGTTCACCGAATTGGCGCAGTAAGAGAAAGGGGCAGACCAAGACCGGTAATCGCAAAATTTCAGAACTGGGCGATCAAGGAAAAATTACAGGCAGAGCAGGGGCCTCCAAGTGGGGGAAGATAGGATCCTGATATTCCAGGACTTTTCAATGCAAGTCACTCACGACACCTCCACGACACCGGGATACGCTTTCAACTGTTGTATCCTGCAAAACTCAGAGTGGTGGAAAATGGGCAGGTGGCCATCTAGGACAAGCCGGAGGAGGCGACAAGACGGTTCTTGCCACATGCACCTGTCTAGAGACGCGGTGACTTCTTCATTCTTGGATAGAGCGAACCATGTGCTAGACAGGATATGCGGAGCCATGGGTGAGATGTTGTGAGACTCTTCTGGTGGGGAGATCTTAAGGCTCCTTTTGCTCTCAACTAATTGCATGGTCACCTGATATTATGTTCATGTTAAATGTCTGCCGTCCTTGATCAGTAATTATGTGGGCCGGGTGGCGATCGCTTTTTTTTTTTTTTTTTCCTCTCTTCTTCCTCCTACTCCTACATCCATCTCCCCCCCCTCCCCCCCGGCATCCGGTGGGGAATAGGCTCTTGAGCGGCCTATATGGGTTTTGTTTACTGGCTGCGGGGCGCCTTTGGACATTTGTATGAATGTTCAAGGGGGCCAACAAGTTCGGCCAAGAAAAGGCCGCTGTTTTTTTTTTTTTTCAGTTTCTAATTTTGTCTTGGTTGAGGTTAATGTATGCCAAGGTTTACAACTTACAAGGTTATTGTCTTTATTCCCTTACTGGATTTCCGGTGTTGCAGACTTCGGAGTAGACACCCCCTCCCCACTCTACCGGTTGGGAAGAACCGTGAAGGCGCTCGCTGGGACGCCTCTCTGGTTCACACTAGTGTTAAGATCTCGCCATTGACACTACAGTGGTGTGATACAGGAGGAGTGCGCCAATAGTAGGAAGCATGGGCTGCCCCACAAATCAAGTTTATGTCCTGGAACGTGGCGGGATTAAATATTCCAGAGAAAAGGAGAAAAGTCCGGACCCATGTGAAACGTGCGAAAGCGGACGTGTTTTTCCTGCAGGAAACGCACTGGCAAAAGGACAAGTTCTTCCCGATCAGAGCTCCGTGGCTAGACCCGCCAGCCTTAGCTAATTATAAATCTAAATCCAGGGGTGTCGCGATGTATTTTAAAAAGGGTTTGGTCCAATCTATAGATGAACAATACTCAGACCCAGATGGGAGGTTCCTATATATGAAAGTGAAAATAGCCGATAACAACTACACGTTACTGAATGTATATGCCCCATGTACGGGGAACAAAGAGTTCCTTTACGATGTGGTCACTTTTCTACAAACTCGAACATTCTCTAATCTTATTCTAATGGGCGACTTTAATGCGGTGCCCAATCCCTACCTAGACAGATCGCAGGCTCAGTCAGGAAGCCTGACAAGCGACTCTCCCCTGGATGATTTGATGGCCAAACTTAGTGTCTTTGACTACTGGAGGGCGGTCAACCCAACATCGAGATCCTACACATTTTACTCGGCTGTGCATGGTACATTTTCACGCATAGACTGGTGTCCTCTTCTCTGTACCACGCAATTATAGATGCAGACATACTACCTATCGCGATTTCTGACCACGCTCCCATAACGATCATGGTGGGGGGGCAGACTACTCCTCCCGAGGTCTCAAGGGTGGAGATTCCCAGGATATTTGAGTCAATCCGATGACTTCAGGGAGTTTTTGCGGGTACATTGGTTGCAGTTTCTGGAAGATAATGCGGCTCACGCGCAGGACACACCACTGCTGTGGTCAACGGCGAAGGCTGTCATGCGAGGTCACATCATCAGTTACGTGAGCAGGAAACGCAGGAGCCAAAATAAAAGATTCCAGGAGCTGCATGCAAACCTTCGGCACCTCCAAAATAAATTCTCTTTAGACCCCTCACTAGACAATAGAAAAGAATTCCAGGCGGCACAACAACTGCTTCACACTTTTCTCCAGAGAGAGGCTAAAGCCCATCTAAGGATCCAACAAAACAAATTCGGGGGAAGTAGAACGGGCTCACTCTTGGCAAATGTCACAAAACCTTGGCAGGCAAGACCCCCCCCCCATAGCGGCGATAAAATCCTTAACCTCAGGAGAGATACTAACAAGCCCTCTAGAAATAGAGCAGGAATTTATAGATTTTTACGAATCCCTATATAGTGCTGGTCCCTAGGACACCCAAAGAGTATCATCCTTTCTAGACTCGTTGAGCATGCCGGGCATCTCAGAGGTGCAGAGGGAGCAATTGGAGGCTGCAATTACAGAGGAGTCGCCGCGGGATTGGCAAATGGGAAGTCCCCAGGGCCCGATGGATACTCGGCCGAGTTCTTTAAATCCATAACCGCAGAAATTACTCCCCTTCTCACGAAATTGTACAATGATATATATGTGGAGTCAGCGGAGGTGGACTCGTTTCACGACTCTCAAACCATACTACTCCTGAAGCCACAAAGAGATCCGACCCTGCTGGCCTCCTACAGGCCGATATCCTTAATAAATCAGGACTATAAAATTCTGGCCATTAGACTACAAAATCTCTTGCCTCAAATTATCCATCCCTCACAAAATGGGTTTATTGCCAATAGGCATTCCACAAAAAACGTACGAACAGCAATGGCGGCTATAACGCGGGCCCGGGAAGCTGGCCGGCCTCTATCCATGCTCCTTAGCCTGGACGCGGAAAAGGCATTTGACAAAGTGTCCTGGCCTTTTCTTAACACCACTTTGATGCGCAGAGGGTTCGGGGGCCTTTTCTCCAATTTTGTAGACTATTTGCATTCTAACTCCACTACTTCTTTACTCATTAATAACAAAAGCTCGCCGGTAATTGATCTTTTTAGAGGAGCTAAACAAGGGTGCCCACTGTCGCCTCTGTTTTTTAATTTATCCATTGACCCCCTATTGTACCACATCTCCCAGTCCCCTCTCTACCAGGGAATTTGTTTCTCACATCGAGACATAAAGATCACATCCTATGCGGACGATCTTCTTCTAATGATAGCTAACCCTAAGCAGACACCGGCCCCGATACTTGAGGATGTGATGGATAAGGGCGCGTTATCGGGATACACCATCAATGTAGATAAATGTGAAGGTATGCTTCTGCAGAGTCCGGCGGTTCTGATACAACCCGGTGGTGTAAAGATGAAATTAAATATCTGGGGGTGTGGTTAACCAGAAATCCAGATATCCTATATAAGAAGAACATGGATGTCTATCTGGGGGAAGCTCTCGGAGACCATGAGGAGATGGTCCAAACTCCCGCTGTCTTTTGTAGGGAGGTGTAACCTCATCAAAATGGTGGAGTTCCCTCGCCTACTTTACATCTTTCACATGCTCCCTATTTATTTGCGCCCTGGGGGGAGGAGAAAATTATCAATGCCCAGTACAGGTCATTTATTTGGGACGGTAAACGAGCGCGTATCCCCCTGTTCTTCCTACATCAACGCAAACTTAATGGAGGGGTGGGGTTCCCTAATACAATTTGGCCGCGTTGGGTCGGTTTTTGGCCGATTGGGCACAGTCGACGAGTGTTTTCACAGATAGCAGGTTGGACCAATTGAACCTTCCGCACATCCCCCTCCGTAATTTTGTTCATCTGCCCTTTGGCAGGTTATCGCCACAGATGAGGTCAAACCACATGCTGATGCCCATATGGCGGAGAATCCGGCAAAACAAGCACTTGAACCCGGACAACTCCCTATATCTGTCCCTAATGTCAAATCCGGACTTTCAAGAGGGCAAACCGCATAACACGTTCAGAATTTGGCATACAATGGGCGTGCAACAGGTACGTCACTTGATACATATGGACACCAAACAATCACTTTCCATTCGAGACTTGCAAGAAAAACATCAAACACTACCAATTCCCTTCTTTAATTACCTGCAAGCGGCAAGCTACGCCACCAAAGTGAAGCAAAACATTGGTTCAGCCGATTGGGATATGACTTTTAAACGTACGCTGCTGTACCCACCCTCGAGAAAAGCACATTGGTCAGTAATATATAATATATTACTATATAATATATTTATAATATATATTGGTCGATTATGACCCATCAAGTTACAGCCTGACTCAATGGCAGACTAGAGACGCCTCTTTGACGCCATCAGTGATACTGGAGGCGTTACAAGACGCTTACAAATATTTGCCAGCGGCCAGATATCAGGAGATGTTTATTAAAATAATACACAACGCTTATCTCACACCCCTGAGGGGACATCGAATGGGGAGATTCACAACGGATCAGTGCTTCAAGTGTGGATCGGGTGCAGGCGACTTATATCACTGTCTATGGGAGTGCCCGGAAATCAGGGAGTACTGGGAACAGGTGATAGTCTACACAAAGGATACCTTGCACCTCTCTTTTACACCGCACTCCTCATGGGCAATATTTAGCTTTGTAGATAGGGTGGCTCAAACATTATCCAGACGGGAAGGGAGGTTACTGCATATAATAGCAGCAGCTGCCCACAAAGCAGTTTTGCAAGTGTGGCTACAACCTAAGGCCCCGACCTTTAACATATTCTGGGATAAGCTCAATTACCTGATGCAAATGGATTGGGTAGAGGCCTCTGCACATAAAGAGGCAAGGGTAAAGAACTTCTTTTCTTTGTGGGGCACATTTATAAATACATTGCCAGAAGACACTAGGAGAAGAGTGAATACATGTTTTGGGCTGACCTCATGGTATTTGAGTAGACAAATGTTAGGCGAACAGACGGTAGTAGGAGAATGAGGGGGAAACAAACAGGTCCAACTTATTAGATAGAGTGATGCCTCGCCTCAAGTCAATAAACATCAGAGAGGATGTGGGTTCTCTTGGAAAAAGGGGCCATGGCGAGGCAGTCCTATGCAAAACAGGTTTGGGAGGAGGAAAGAAGTCGTACAGGCAAACCGTTAGCATGTAAGGGTAGAATTGATGCAACCTAGGTAGCTAGAGTTAGATATGGTTAGTTCAGTTTTGGGTAAGTACAATATGTGAATGTACCAATTTTATTAAGAGTTTATATTAATAACTGTACTAAATGTTATCTGGTTTTTGAACTGTTGGGTTCGGGTAAAATAGGGGGAAAAAGACAATATTAATGTCTTCCAGCAAAATCCATTTGTCAACCTGTAGTACTATATTGTTATCTTGGATAATGTCAATCTTTTCGTTTGTACTAATTTGTATGTAAACTGAAGATGTTTAATAAAAACAATGTTAAAAAAAATACCCTTATTACTCCTCTATGTAGACAGCATGGAAATACCCTACCTTTTTACACGCAGCTAACCCATCTCCTCTATGTACACAGGCAGCGTAATACCCCTATTACTCCTCTATGTGTACAGAGAACGTGTTCATACCCCTATTCTTCATCTGTGTACAGACAGCGTGTTAATACCCCTATTACTCCTCTATGTAGACAGCGTGTTAATACCCCTATTACTCTCTATGTAGACAGCGTGTTAATACCCCTATTACTCCTCTATGTAGACAGCGTGTTAATACCCCTACTACTCCTCTATGTAGACAGCGTGTTAATAACCCTATTACTCCTCTATGTAGACAAACAGCGTGTTAATACCCCTATTACTCCTCTATGTAGACAGACAGCGTGTTAATACCCCTATTACTCCTCTATGTAGACAGCGTGTTAATACCACTACCCCTCTATGTAGACAGCGTGTTAATACCCCTAATACTCCTCTATGTAGACAGCGTGTTAATTACCCTATTACTCCTCTACATAGACAGATGGCAGTTTAATACCTGTGTTACTCCTCTATGTAGACAGATGATGCTTAAATACCCCCATTACTGCTCTATGTACACAGACAGCGCGATAATAACCCTATTCCTCCTCCATGTAGACAAACAGTGTGTTTATACCCCTATTACTCCTTTATACAGAGAGCATGTTAATAACCCTATTACTCCTCTATATAGAGAGCGTGCTAATACCCCTATTACTCCTCTATGTAGAGAGAAGGCGTGTTAAAATCCCTATTACTCCATGTAGATATAAGCGTGCTAATACCCCTATTACTCTATCTAGACACACAGCGTGTTAATACTCCTATTAATTCTCTATGTAGTCAAACAGCATGTTAATACCCTATTACCTCCCTATGCGGACAGTCAGCATGTTCCTATCCCTATTACTCCTCTATGTAGATGAGCAGCATGTACTAATATTATCCATTACCAAAGATATTTGCCAATACACCCTCTTACGCCATGTTCACACGGCTTATGCACGGCAATAATTGCAGGACGGATTTCGCCCGCAATTACGCTGTGTGCTCGGGGGCGGCTGCTCGCCGGCCCCATAGACATCCATTATCTACCTGCTCGCGAAATCCGGCGAGGGGGGAGAGGAGACGGAATCCATGGTTCTCTATGAGACCTGTGGATTACCGTAATGACCGGGACGGATTTCAGCCGTAATTCGCGCAGTGCGCCGCGAGATACGTCCCAAAATAAGCCGTGTGAACGAAGCCTTACACTCCTATGTAGAAAAACAGAATTTACTTACACTCCCTGTTATCCTCCATTGTAGATACACATCAGCTACTAACACTGCTTGTTGCCCAAGTAGGCAAACAGCACTTAGTAATACTCCCTGTTACTCTCATATGTAGATACACAGCATACACTAATACTTCATTACTCTGCAGGCACCCAGCATTTACTAATACTCCCTGTTCCCCTCCTATGTAGACGCTCCTCATGTACTAATACTCCCTGTTCCCCTCCTATGTAGACACTCCTCATGTACTAATACTCCCTGTTCCCCTCCTATGTAGACACTCCTCATGTACTAATACTCCCTGTTCCCCTCCTATGTAGACACTCCTCATGTACTAATACTCCCTGTTCCCCTCCTATGTAGACACTCCTCATGTACTAATACTCCCTGTTCCCCTCCTATGTAGACGCTCCTCATGTACTAATACTCCCTGTTACTCTCATATGTAGATACCCTCATACACTAATACTCCTTCCCTCTGCAGGCACCCCTCATGTACTAATACTCCCTGTTCCCCTCCTATGTAGACGCTCCTCATGTACTAATACTCCCTGCTCCCCTCCTATGTAGACGCTCCTCATGTACTAATACTCCCTGTTCCCCTCCTATGTAGACACTCCTCATGTACTAATACTCCCTGTTCCCCTCCTATGTAGACACTCCTCATGTACTAATACTCCGTTTCCCTCCCATGTAGATAATCCTCATGTACTAATACTCCGTTTCCCTCCTATGTAGATAATCCTCATGTACTAATACTCCCTGTTCTCCTCCTATGTAGACACTCCTCATGTACTAATACTCCCTGCTCCCCTCCTATGTAGACACTCCTCATGTACTAATACTCCCTGTTCCCCTCCTATGTAGACACTCCTCATGTACTAATACTCCCTGCTCCCCTCCTATGTAGACACTCCTCATGTACTAATACTCCGTTTCCCTCCTATGTAGATAATCCTCATGTACTAATACTCCCTGTTCCCCTCCTATGTAGACGCTCCTCATGTACTAATACTCCCTGTCCCCCTCCTATGTAGATACTCCTCATGTACTAATACTCCCTGCTCCCCTCCAATGTAGACACTCCTCATTTACTAATACTCCCTGTTCCCCTCCTATGTAGACACTCCTCATGTACTAATACTCCGTTTCCCTCCTATGTAGACAACTCCTCATGTACTAATATCCCTGTTCCCTCCTATGTAGCGCTCCTCATGTACTAATACTCCCTGGTCCCCTCCTATGTAGACTCCTCATGTACTAATACTCCCTGTTCCCCTCCTATGTAGACACTCCTCATGTACTAATACTCCCTGTTCCCCTCCTATGTAGACACTCCTCATGTACTAATACTCCCTGTTCCCCTCCTATGTGAGCACTCCTCATGTACTAATACTCCCTGTTCCCCTCCTATGTAGGCTTCTCATGTACTAATACTCCCTGTTCCCCTCCTATGTAGACACTCCTCATGTACTAATACTCCCTGTTCCCCTCCTATGTGAGCACTCCTCATGTACTAATACTCCCTGTTCCCCTCCTATGTGAGCACTCCTCATGTACTAATACTCCCTGTTCCCCTCCTATGTAGACACTCCTCATGTACTAATACTCCCTGTTCCCCTCCTATGTAGACGCTCCTCATGTACTAATACTCCCTGTTCCCCTCCTAGTGACTCCTCATGTACTAATACCCCTGTCCCCTCCTATGTAG
This sequence comes from Phyllomedusa bahiana, assembly GCA_025379985.1. Classification (NCBI taxonomy): domain Eukaryota; kingdom Metazoa; phylum Chordata; class Amphibia; order Anura; family Hylidae; genus Phyllomedusa; species Phyllomedusa bahiana. The sequence goes on from JAODAL010017683.1 coordinate 65,100, forward strand.
ACACTCCTCATGTACTAATACTCCCTGTTCCCCTCCTATGTAGACCTCCTCAGTACTAAAATCCCTGTTCCCCTCCTATGTAGCCCTCCTCATGTACTAATACTCCCTGTTCCCCTCCTATGTGAGCACTCCTCATGTACTAATACTCCTGTTCCCTCCTATGTAGCCTCATGTACTAATACTCCTGTTCCCCTCCTATGTAGTACCTCCTCATGTACTAATACTCCCTGTTCCCCTCCTATGTAGACCTCCTCATGTACTAATACTCCTGTTCCCCTCCTATGTGACACTCCTCATGTACTAATACTCCCTGTTCCCTCCTATGTAGCATCCTCATGTACTAATACTCCCTGTTCCCCTCCTATGTAGACATCCTCATGTACTAATACCCCCTGTTCCCCCTCCTATGTAGACACTCCTCATGTACTAATACTCCCTGTTCCCTAGACGCTCCTCATGTACTAATACTCCCTGTCCCCTCCTTTAGAGCTACCTCATGTACTAATACCTCCTGTTCCCCTCCTATGTATGCTCCTCATGTACTAATACTCCCTGTTCCCCTCCTATGTAGGCTCCTCATGTACTAATACTCCCTGTTCCCCTCCTATGTAGACGCTCCTCATGTACTAAAACTCCCTGTTCCCCTCCTATGTAGGCTTCTCATGTACTAATACTCCCTGCTCCTCTATGTAGCTTCTCATGTACTAATACTCCCTGTTCCCCTCCTATGTAGATGCTCATCATGTACTAATACTCCCTGTTCCCCTCCTATGTGAGCACTCCTCATGTACTAATACTCCCTGTTCCCCTCCTATGTAGACACTCCTCATGTACTAATACTCCGTTTCCCTCCTATGTAGACACTCCTCATGTACTAATACTCCCTGTTCCTCCTATGTAGCTCTCATGTACATAAATAACTATACCCTGTTCCCCTCCTATGTAGGCTCCTCATGTACTAATACTCCCTGTTCCCCTCCTATGTAGGCTCCTCATGTACTAATACTCCCTGTTCCCCTCCTATGTGAGCACTCCTCATGTACTAATACTCCCTGTTCCCCTCCTATGTAGACACTCCTCATGTACTAATACTCCCTGTTCCCCTCCTATGTAGACACTCCTCATGTACTAATACTCCCTGTTCCCCTCCTATGTAGGCCCTCCTCATGTACTAATACTCCCTGTTCCCCTCCTATGTAGACACTCCTCCTGTACTAATACTCCCTGGTTCCCTCCTATGTAGACAATCCTCATGTACTAATACTCCCTGTTCCCCTCCTATGTAGACACTCCTCATGTACTAATACTCCCTGTTCCCCTCCTATGTAGACGCTCCTCATGTACTAATACTCCCTGCTCCCCTCCTATGTAGACACTCCTCATGTACTAATACTCCCTGTTCCCCTCCTATGTAGACGCTCCTCATGTACTAATACTCCCTGTTCCCCTCCTATGTAGACACTCCTCATGTACTAATACTCCCTGTTCCCCTCCTATGTAGGAAACCTCATGTACTAATTACTCCCTGTTCCCTCCTATGTAGATCCTCATGTACTATACTCCCTGTTCCCTCCTATGTAGACTCCTCATGTACTAATACTCCTGTTCCCCACCATGTAGTACGCTCCCCATGTACTAATACCCCTGTCCCCTCCCTATGTAGAACTCCTCATGTACTAATACCCCAGTTCCCCTCCTATGTAGGCTCCTCATGACTAATACTCCTGTTCCCCTCCTATGTAGGCTTCTCATGTACTAATACTCCCTGTTCCCCTCCTATGTAGACACTCCTCATGTACTAATACTCCCTGTTCCCCTCCTATGTAGGCTCCTCATGTACTAATACTCCCTGTTCCCCTCCTATGTGAGCACTCCTCATGTACTAATACTCCCTGTTCCCCTCCTATGTGAGCACTCCTCATGTACTAATACTCCCTGTTCCCCTCCTATGTAGGCTCCTCATGTACTAATACTCCCTGTTCCTCTCTTATGTAGGCTCCTCATGTACTAATACTCCCTGTTCCCCTCCTATGTGAGCAATCCTCATGTACTAATACTCCCTGTTCCCATCCTAGGTAGACAGTACTCATGTACTAATACTCCCTGTTCCCCTCCTATGTAGGCACTCCTCATGTACTAATACTCCCTGTTCCTCTCTTATGTAGGCTCCTCATGTACTAATACTCCCTGTTCCCCTCCTATGTAGATAATCCTCATGTACTAATACTCCCTGTTCCCCTCCTATGTAGACACTCCTCATGTACTAATACTCCCTGTTCCCCTCCTATGTAGACACTCCTCATGTACTAATACTCCCTGTTCCCCTCCTATGTAGACACTCCTCATGTACTAATACTCCCTGTTCCCCTCCTATGTAGGCTCCTCATGTACTAATACTCCCTGTTCCCCTCCTATGTAGACACTCCTCATGTACTAATACTCCCTGTTCCCCTCCTATGTAGACACTCCTCATGTACTAATACTCCCTGTTCCCCTCCTATGTAGACTCCTCATGTACTAATACTCCCTGTTCCCCTCCTATGTAGACGCTCCTCATGTACTAATACTCCCTGTTCCCCTCCTATGTAGACGCTCCTCATGTACTAATACTCCCTGTTCCCCTCCTATGTAGGCTTCTCATGTACTAATACTCCCTGCTCCCCTCCTATGTAGACGCTCCTCATGTACTAATACTCCCTGTTCCCCTCCTATGTAGGCTCCTCATGTACTAATACTCCCTGCTCCCCTCCTATGTAGGCTCCTCATGTACTAATACTCCCTGTTCCCCTCCTATGTAGGCTCCTCATGTACTAATACTCCCTGTTCCCCTCCTATGTAGACACTCCTCATGTACTAATACTCCCTGTTCCCCTCCTATGTAGGCTCCTCATGTACTAATACCCCCTGTTCCCCTCCTATGTAGACGCTCCTCATGTACTAATACTCCCTGTTCCCCTCCTATTGTAGAGCTCCTCATGTACTAATACTCCCTGTTCCCCTCCTATGTAGACGCTCCTCATGTACTAATACTCCCTGTTCCCCTCCTATGTAGACACTCCTCATGTACTAATACTCCCTGTTCCCCTCCTATGTAGGGTTCCCCTCCTATGTAGGCTCCTCATGTACTAATACTCCCTGTTCTCCTCCTATGTAGGCTTCTCATGTACTAATACTCCCTGTTCCCCTCCTATGTAGATGCTCATCATGTACTAATACTCCCTGTTCCCCTCCTATGTAGGCTCCTCATGTACTAATACTCCCTGTTCCCCTCCTATGTAGACGCTCCTCATGTACTAATACTCCCTGTTCCCCTCCTATGTAGACACTCCTCATGTACTAATACTCCCTGTTCCCCTCCTATGTAGACGCTCCTCATGTACTAATACTCCCTGCTCCTCTCCTATGTAGGCTCCTCATGTACTAATACTCCCTGTTCCCCTCCTGTGTAGTAACGCTCCCGGGTACTGTCCTCACCGGTGCATGACGATGCCGGTCAGGAAGGCCGTGCACTCCTGGAGGTAGAACTAGCAGAGGTTCAGCGTTCCCAGCGCCAGGTACGAGACGGTGAAGGCGAGTCCCAGCAGACAGTAGGGGGTCCCGCAGCATTCGGCCACACTGCGGGGTAATACAGGTAACCGAGGGGTGCAGCCGGACAAGGGGGAACACACAGGTAACCGAGGGGTGCGGCCGGACAAGGGGGTAACACACAGGTAACCGAGGGGTGCGGCCGGACAAGGGGGTAACACACAGGTAACCGAGGGGTGCGGCCGGACAAGGGGGTAACACACAGGTAACCGAGGGGTGCGGCCGGACAAGGGGGTAACACACAGGTAACCGAGGGGTGCGGCCGGACAAGGGGGTAACACACAGGTAACCGAGGGGTGCGGCCGGACAAGGGGGTAACACACAGGTAACCGAGGGGTGCGGCCGGACAAGGGGGTAACACACAGGTAACCGAGGGGTGCGGCCGGACAAGGGGGTAACACACAGGTAACCGAGGGGTGCGGCCGGACAAGGGGGTAACACACCGGTAACCGAGGGGTGCAGCCGGACAAGGGGTAACACACAGGTAACCGAGGGGTGCGGCCGGACAAGGGGGTAACACACAGGTAACGAGGGGTGCGGCCGGACAAGGGGGTAACACACAGGTAACCGAGGGGTGCGGCCGGACAAGGGGGTAACACAGGTAACCGAGGGGTGCAGCCGGACAAGGGGGTAACACACAGGTAACCGAGGGGTGCAGCCGGACATGGGGGTAACACACAGGTAACTGAGGGGTGCGGCCGGACAAGGGGGTAACACACAGGTAACTGAGGGGTGCGGCCGGACAAGGGGGTAACACACAGGTAACCGAGGGATGTGGCCGGACAAGGGGGTAACACACAGGTAACCGAGGGGTGCGGCCGGACAAGGGGGTAACACACAGGTAACCGAGGGGTGCGGCCGGACAAGGGGGTAACACACAGGTAACTGAGGGATGTGGCCGGACAAGGGGGTAACACACAGGTAACTGAGGGATGTGGCCGGACAAGAGGGTAACACACAGGTAACTGAGGGATGCGGCCGGACAAGGGGGTAACACACTGGTAACCGAGGGGTGCAGCCGGACAAGGGGGTAACACAGGTAACTGAGGGGTGCGGCCGGACAAGGGGGTAACACACAGGTAACTGAGGGGTGCGGCCGGACAATGGGGTAACACAGGTAACTGAGGGGTGCGGCCGGACAAGGGGGAAACACACAGGAAACTCAGGGGTGCAGCCGCACAAGGGGGTAACACACCGGTAACTGAGGGGTGCGGCCGGACAAGGGGGTAACACACAGGTATCTGTGGGGTGCAGGACAAGGGGGTAACACAGGTAACCGAGGGGTGCGGCCGGACAAGGGGGTAACACACAGGTAACTGAGGGGTGCAGGACAAGGGGGTAACACAGGTAACTGAGGGGTGCAGGACAAGGGGGTACATAACATAGGCAAGAAGGAAGACCATTACCTGTTCAGAAAGATGAAGAGGGGCCCCTGCTGCTCCAGGGCCCCGGGCTTAGAGGACAAGGTGCTGAATATGTGAAGAACAAACACAACGACCCAGAAGACCAGGAAGAGCAGAGGGACTGCGAGCTGGGACCACAGGGACATCCCGACCGCCAGCAACCGGGACAGCTCCGTCACCTGCCGAAACCGAGGGGTCGGCGTTACCCTGACAGTACTATAGGGGGCACAGCATGGGCCAAACATCTAAGGAAGGACCTGACCCATCAGCTGCCGAAACCGAGGGGTCGACGTTACCCTGACAGTACTATAGGGGGCACAGCATGGGCCAAACATCTAAGGAAGGACCTGACCCATCACCTGCTATAGAGACCGGACATCTAAGGAAGGACCTGACCCATCACCTGCTATAGAGACCGTACATCTAAGGAAGGACCTGACCCATCACCTGCTATAGAGACCATACATCTAAGGAAGGACCCGGCCCATCACCTGCTATAGAGACCATACATTTAAGGAAGGACCCGGCGCATCACCTGCTATAGAGACCATACATCTAAGGAAGGACCTGACCCATCACCTGCTATAGAGACCGTACATCTAAGGAAGGACCTGAGCCATCACCTTCTATAGAGACCGTACATCTAAGGAAGGACCCGGCCCATCACCTGCTATAGAGACCATACATCTAAGGAAGGACCCGGCCCATCACCTGCTATAGAGACCATACATCTAAGGAAGGACCTGACCCATCACCTGCTATAGAGACCGTACATCTAAGGAAGGACCTGACCAGTCACCTGCTATAGAGACCGGACATCTAAGGAAGGACCTGACCCATCACCTGCTATAGAGACCGGACATCTAAGGAAGGACCTGACCCATCACCTGCTATAGAGACCATACATCTAAGGGAGGACCTGAGCCATCACCTGCTATAGAGACCGGACATCTAAGGAAGGACCTGACCCATCACCTGCTATAGAGACCATACATCTAAGGGAGGACCTGACCCATCACCTGCTATAGAGACCGTACAGCATGGACCATACATCTAAGGGAGGACCTGACCCATCACCTGCTATAGAGACCGTACATCTAAGGAAGGACCTGACCCATCACCTGCTATAGAGACCACACAGCATGAACCATACATCTAAGGGAGGACCTGAGCCATCACCTGCTATAGAGACCGTACATCTAAGGAAGGACCTGAGCCATCACCTGCTTTAGAGACCGTACATCTAAGGAAGGACCTGACCCGTCACCTGCTATAGAGACCATACATCTAAGGAAGGACCTGAGCCATCACCTGCTTTAGAGACCGTACATCTAAGGAAGGACCTGACCCGTCACCTGCTATAGAGACCATACATCTAAGGAAGGACCTGAGCCATCACCTGCTATAGAGACCATACATCTAAGGAAGGACCTGAGCCATCACCTGCTATAGAGACCATACATCTAAGGAAGGACCTGAGCCATCACCTGCTATAGAGACCATATATCTAAGGAAGGACCTGACCCGTCACCTGCTATATAGACCATACATCTAAGGAAGGACCTGAGCCATCACCTGCTATAGAGACCCTACATCTAAGGGAGGACCTGACCCATGACCTGCTATAGAGACCGGACATCTAAGGAAGGACCTGACCCATCACCTGCTATAGAGACCGTACATCTAAGGAAGGACCTGAGCCATCACCTGCTATAGAGACCGGACAGCATGAGCCATACATCTAAGGAAGGACCTGAGCCATCACCTGCTATAGAGACCGTACATCTAAGGGAGGACCTGACCCATCACCTGCTATAGAGACCATACATCTAAGGAAGGACCCGCCCCAACACCTGCTATAGAGGCCGGACATCTAAGGAAGGACCTGAGCCATCACCTTCTATATAGACTGGACATCTAAGAAAGGACCTGAGCCATCACCTTCTATAAAGACCGTACATCTAAGGGAGGACCTGACCCATCACCTGCTATAGAGACCATACATCTAAGGAAGGACCCGGCCCATCACCTGCTATAGAGACCGGACATCTAAGGAAGGACCTGAGCCATCACCTGCTATAGAGACCGTACATCTAAGGAAGGACCTGACCCATCACCTGCTATAGAGACCATACATCTAAGGAAGGACCTGAGCCATCACCTGCTATAGAGACCGTACATCTAAGGAAGGACCTGACCCATCACCTGCTATAGAGACCGTACATCTAAGGAAGGACCAGGCCCATCACCTGCTATAGAGACCGTACATGTAAGGAAGGACCTGAGCCATCACCTGCTATAGAGACCATACATCTAAGGGAGGACCTGACCCATCACCTGCTATAGAGACCGCACAGCATGAGCCATACATCTAAGGGAGGACCTGACCCATCACCTGCTATAGAGACCGTACAACTATGGAAGGACCTGAGCCATCACCTGCTATAGAGACTGGATGTTACTCTCCAAAAAAATTGGGAATCTCGCAAGAGAACAAAGAGTGACTTTTGATCACTATATTTACTATTTTGCCATAGGCAAACTTAAACTCTATCAGTTCTCTATCTGTTAAACACTAAAACGTAACTTTTATTATATCTAACTCTTAACCTCTATACTCACTATTTAAAAACCTGATCTCTCACCTCATCATTTAACCCTTTTTGCTTCTGAAAGAGGGAATAACTCCCTTTCTATCATCAAGTCTGGTGGAACCCCACCTACAAACAGAGGAGCCCTATATCTACAGCAAAGTACTAGCTTCAGTAAGGGATCCCAAGCCAACTACTTGGGCAGTCGTCCCTAATCTCATAGACACAGAACAAATAAGGCCCCCTTGTGACACCGTCTGCAGCAGGTGACACTTGTAGACAGAGGTGAGAGATCACAATTTAAAACGTCATGCCTGACCTCGCCGACATGTTTCGCCAGCTAACCTGGCTTTATCAAGGCTTAGAGGTCCGATCACATGTGGTCTGAGCTCACTTCCTTTTATATCATGTTAGGTAAACACCCCATACAGGTGCTCACCAATTAGCCATCAGAGAATCCACATAAAGCCCACTCCCCCTTCCGCGCGCGCACACTCATAACATGTCCTGCTAAAGCTGCCACCATGCTCTCATGAGCCAACAACCTTCAGTCAAATTCGCCATCTCCATAATGGGCTTGCGCCCCATCTTACCGTACTGCCCGTGCCAATGCACTGCACCAACAAACACCTCAGCCCTGACTGTGATGGGCTTCCGTCTCACTTCTCTCATATTATTGCAACTGCGTGCCTCACCTAGAATGAACTAAGCAGACTAGGTATCACATTACACAGCACACTGCCATCTTTGTCAATTCCCATAAGCCCCTTCTCTTCAATATCTAATATGCATATTCATTGAGAATATAAACTCCACTGTACAATAGACCACTGTCATATTATCTTCCCATAAAGCTCTTCTCCTATGTATGTAATATGCATATTCATTCCAATAGAGCTGCAGGCCCCATTAAATACATGTTCCACTGCATTGTATAGTATTGTCTCAAGACTATATTCATAAACTACTTCTCTTTCACATGTAATATTCATACTCATTTTAATAATACTGTAGGCTCTATGGCTAGCCCTCCCCACCTCTGTCTACAAGTGTCACCTGCTGCAGACGGTGTCACAAGGGTGCCTTATTTGTTCTGTGTCCATGAGATTAGGGACGACTGCCCAAGTAGTAGGCTTGGGATCCCTTACTGAAGCTAGTACATTGCTATACATATAAGGCTCCCCTGTTAGTAGGTGGGGTTCCACCAGACTTGATGATAGAAAGGGAGTTATTCCCTCTTTCAGAAGCAAAAAAGGGTTAAATGATGAGGATAGAGATCAGGTTTTTAAATAGTGTGTATAGAGGTTAAGAGTTAGATATAATAAAAGTTACGTTTTAGTGTTTAATAGATAGAGAACTGATAGAGTTTAAGTTTGCCTATGGCAAAATAGTAAATATAGTGGATGTTACTCTGACAGCACTATAGGGAGTACCTGCACAGGTATCATATAGAGTTATACTGAGGACTCCCACTACCCCGCCCCCCTACCTGAGCTATTTCACGGCAGGCCGCTCTGCAGAGGCTGAGGAGCCCCCCCGATGCTGGTCAGCGCAGTGTAGGTCATCACCAGGAGGGTCGGGGCTATGGACAAGGTGCTGAGAAGCGGCAGAGCCTGCAGGGGGAGCCCGGCCAGCCGAGCCAGCAGGGGCAAGATGGGGGCCGAGAAGAGCCAAAGCCGGCGCGTCCTCATCAGCGTAGAGCAGAGCGTCGCCACCAGCAGCAGACCTGCGGAGCAATCACAGACATCATGGGGACCAGACAGGAGGCCCCAGTGCTCTAAGAGCAGCCGTCCATGAGAGGACCTGGCGGGGATGACCGCTGTGGAGTCGGCAAGCCAAAGCCCCGACTCCGAAATTTCCCAAACCTCCGACTCCTGACTCCCTCATACACGGCGCATGTTTAAGTGATAACTTTACTGTAGTAAAATGGTCCCATCCGGCTGTTTATCACCTTATGATACAAGAATCAAGCTATTTAGGTAGAACAGACACTGACAAGCAAAAGGGTAACAATGTTTTGATCTTTTGAACACTTGTGGGTAGAGTTGAAGTAAAAGCTGTATTTGTATCCAAGTCCAGTCTGCACCAACATTGGGAATGTGTAGAAGAGACCTGGGATCAGATTTTGGTCAAGACCTGCTTGAATCTGATCCAGAGCCCAGAAGGATTCAGGCAGAGCTGAAAACCAAAAGGTGGATTTCCCAAATACTAACAAAATAATAGAAATTAACATTTTGATTTTTAGGAGCAAAACAGTAACAATGCAGTTACAGGAAATAATCTGCAGAACTAAGCAGATGCTAAATACTTGCAGGTCACATTTATGTATAAGATCGGTAAGATGACTGTATATAAAATGACAGTAGCCTCATGTACAAAGCTGTAGTGGACGGTGAGATATGGAGCCGGAAAGTCACAAGTTCAAAACATTGTTACCCTTTTGCTTGTCAGTGTAAAATATAGTTATTGGATATGACTTTAGAACACAAAAAAATTGTAAATATACAAAACACTGCGGGAACATTTGTGGAGTCTCTGAATTTGTTCTGAGGAATAGTATCGTCTCCATCAGATCCTGCATACATGACCTCACATCTGAGCTCATTATTTCCAGGCTAGAGAACGGCCTCTCTACACTAACTTGGGTTGGTGGCAAAGCGGTGACCACAGGGGCAACAGCTCTCACAATGTCAGGGTATAAAGGAATTGCCTCAGCCACAGTCAGGTCTGATGAATGGTTGATCTTCTACTCCTTTGAAAACAAAGTGAAAAATGTTGCTGCAATCTGTTTGCCCTGGGGGCGGGATCTTTTCCCCTGGGGCAGCGCTTTGCCTGCTCCATGTCATCAATTACACTCCTCATGTGATGAGGCTGAAGATCTGGGAGCAGCAGCACCGGCCGGACCCAACGCCTCCTGCTCATTGCATCGAACTAACTGGACCAACTTATTATATATTTTGGGAGTCGGAGTCGCTCCATTTTATGACGAGTCCGACTCCTGCAAAATAGGCTCCGACTCCACAGCCCTGGCAGCACCACATCCAACCTGACCCCTCACCTGTGAGAGTGCTGGCGCCGCGGGTGACCGAGCGCTCCCCAAACACCGAGCCCCCGGCCGCCACCTCCTGACGGATGAAATCCCTGAGGAGACAAAGTGGAGAAGCAATGACTACAGGGAGCGGACACGGCAGACCCCCCCCCCCCCTCCCGGAGGGCGGCACGTACCGGGTGGTCTGGTGGGCCATGTAGAGCAGCAGCGCGGTCAGGAGGTACAGGTAGAGGCGCAGCAGGTGGCGCAGAGGGAGGAGCAGCAGCACCGCGCACAGCACCTGAGCTACAGGAGGGCAAAGCCATCATCAATGGGAGGTGCGGAGCACGAAACCCAAACTGCAGAAGGGGCCTCACCTGGGTAGTAGACATCCTGCAGGGAAGGCACCTGCAGCACGGACAGGTCAGAGGTCAGGAGGCTCAAGTCCTGGACGTCCCAGCGGTACAGCAGGTCCAAGGCCACCACACAGGGGACACGGAGGAGGACATTGGCAGCTCCCTCCAGCCGGGACATGGTCCCCGGATACAGCACACCCCCGAGCACCGAGACCGCCCTGAGGAGCAGCACATCCAATGCACCAAGCACTCAACACCCCGGGGCACCGAGACCGCCCTGAGGAGCAGCACATCCAATGCACCAAGCACTCAACACCCCGGGGCACCGAGACCGCCCTGAGGATCAGCACATCCAATGCACCAAGCACTCAACACCCCGGGGCACTGAGACTGCCCTGAGGAGCAGCACATCCACCGCACCAAGCACTACACACCCCGGGGCACCGAGACCACCCTGAGGAGCAGCACATCCACCGCACCAAGCACTACACACCCCGGGGCACCGAGACCACCCTGAGGAGCAGCACATCCACCGCACCAAGCACTACACACCCCGGGGCACTGAGACCGCCCTGAGGAGCAGCACATCCACCGCACCAAGCACTACACACCCCGGGGCACCGAGACCACCCTGAGGAGCAGCACATCCACCGCACCAAGAACTACACCAGGCACTCCGCACCCCGGGGCACCGAGACCGCCCTGAGGAGCAGCACATCCAATGCACCAAGCACTACACACCCCGGGGAACCGAGACCGCCCTGAGGATCAGCACATCCAATGCACCAAAAAACCCCACACCAGGGATCCGCACCCCGGGGCCGAGATCGCCCTGAGGACACACATCCCAAAGCACCAAGCAATAAACCCCGGGCACGAGCCCCCCCTGAGGGGCAGCACACCACCCCACCAAGCACTACAC
>JAODAL010017684.1:0-76983 GCA_025379985.1 Phyllomedusa bahiana
GGGGTTTAAGGGGGGGCAAGGGGGGGCGGGGGGGCTTGGGCGGGGGGGGGGGGGATGGCGGGGGGTAGGGGGCGGGAAATAAAAAAATTTACTAAACCTGGATTTTGGGTGGGGGGGGCCCCCCGCCCCCCGGGGGACCCCCCGGGTTTCGGAAGGGGCGGGCGGTGTTTGTGACTCCACCCAGTGACTACAGAGGGCCGGCGGGGGGAAATTTTAAAGAGCGGAGCGATCGGCGCTAGCCCCTGTTTTTCCCCCATGGAAGCGCTGCCTCTAAAAAGCTCGGGCCGGGGGGGCCCGGGCCCCGGGTTTCGAGGGGAGTAGGGCCCCGGGCCCGCAGTCCCCCCCCGCTCCCGTAAAACTGTTAAGTTCACTGCCGGGGGCCCCCAGGGCGGCATTCCCGGGGTAGCGGCCCCGGTTACCCTGCCTGGGGCCCCCCTAAGGCAGGGGCCCCGTAGCAACTGTTTAACCCCGTACCCCGGTAGTTACGCCCCTGCTTGGAGATAACACCACGCCCCAATGTTTCACTAGGACCGTCCTCATAAAACGGCCACACTGTATATTGTTATAAAAACGTTAAAGTGTAATAAAAGATAACAATGTAGCGAGGATACAATAAACAATCGTGTTTTATGTCCCTTCAGTACAAAGTAATCCTGGCCCAGTCACACGCCTCCATCTCACCAATAACATTGTACAAGTTTTCCAAAAACAGGCAGTCCCCAAATTACAACATTCCGGCTTAAATCTTTTCCCCCTTGTTAAAAGGGGGAGACTTATGAGGAGGCGGGAACATGTAGTTTTATGTTCCAAAGCAAATAGTAGTGTGGAACGACAATTTCCCCAGCATGCACAGCAGCACCCGAGGTGAAAACTGAGGTAAAAACCCTCTTAACGGGGGCCAGACAGAAAAAAAAAAATTAAAAACCCCTTTCCCCTGCACTATCCAAACTAAAAAAAAAAAACCTTTAGGTGCTGGATTTAATTTAAAAAATCTACCTGTTTGACTTAAAAACAAACCCAAAATTAAGAACAAACCTACGCCCCTTTATCCGTTTTTAATGGGAAGGACTGCCTTTTATTCCTAATAGCGACAGAAAAAGGGTTTTGAAATTTAAAACCAAGGGGCTCCTTTGTTGTAGACCCAATCCCAAACCCAAACAGGGCCTTCATAAAAGCAAGGATTCCCTCCTGAGCTGTGGTTGTGCTTGTGTATTATTTGGATGAGAATGTGATTAGAATCTGATGGTACACGGCCGCAAAGTAAACCTTTTAGTGCATGTTTACAATTATAAAAGTAAACATCATTAGTCTCTGCTGCAACCAAGCATTAGGGATAAGGCGATGTATTTAAAAAATTTTAAGCCCCATCATTCATATTGTTGTCACTTCAGTTCTTTAGTTTCTTAAAGGGTTGTTTTCACTAAAAGGTTTTGCCTGTTTTTTTGTTAAAGATCTTGCAAAAAAAATTTAAAGTTGAAATTTGTGTGTCCTTAAACAGGGGTCCTACCTTTTCCTTTGATATCCCCCTCTCGTATGGGCGGGCATCAGCCCCTCGGGGTCGCTATAGTCCCAAAACAGTTTGATTCCCCTGATGGCTGTCGGGTGTGGTCACTATAGTAAAGCCCTGTTAAAATCTCTCCTGATAGGCCGCCAGCATGGTCCCCTAAAAGCTACGACCTGGTTTCTATGAGCCTAGTAAAAGGGCGAGAAAACACAACTCTGAATTCAAAGTAAAAAACCAAAAAAAAAGGGGGAATTCAAGGTAGTGAGACACCTTTTAAAGGGTCCCCTTCCCCCTTTCCTAGCATCCCTGATCACCCTCACTTACAAAAAATACAGTATACATCAGCCTTAAAGGGGATCTCTACTTTTAAAATATTTATTAGAAGGGTCCTTTGATAATATTAAAAAACAAAAAGGGGCCCCTTCCTGGGGGGCCCCCTAAAAATATGCTAATTTGTTGGATAATCGGGGCCAGAAATTTTTTCCCAATTTTTCTCCCGGGGCCACCACGGGAAATATTTAAAGTATGAACACAGTGCCCATTTAATAAAAAGGACTTCCATGTCTTGCAGGAAAGATGCCCTCCAGAGAAAAAAGATGCTCTTTGTAGTTGCTTATTATTTCCCCCAAAAGGGGATGACCCTTTAAAAAGGGGTTGTTCACTACGGGAAATTTCTTTTTATGTTAAAGTTTTTGCAAGAACAAGTCCCTTTGAATTGGGGTCCTTTAACAGTGTCCAAACCTTTTCCCTAGATACCCCCTCTTGTATGGGCTGCTTTCAGTCCCAGGTCGCTATAGCTACGCCCTGTTCGATCTCTCCTGATGGGGCTCCAGTGCTTGTCGCTTAGCTACGCCCTGGTGTCCTCGGAGCTCGTAAATGCAGGCCAGTAAAGTAAAGTTAAACACTGAATTAAAAAATAAAAATGAAAAAACGGGAAACTGGGGTAAGTGAATTGATTTTGTGTAAAAAGAGGTTGTCTCCCTACAAATTTTTAGTTTTTCAAATGTGGGGAACGTTATATAAAATTTTTTCCAAAATACATTGTTTTTTTTACCCGGTTTTAAATTGAGGAGATAAGAGAGTTTTTATTTGTTTGATTTCACACAGGTTTCTTAGTTACCCCCCTGTTTTTCCCCTTCTCTTCTGCTCTTGTCTTTTTCTGAAAGCAGGGAGTGAAGTAAAACATGGGTTCATAAAAACCAGGAGGGGTGCGGGGAAAAAAGGGTGTGTTATCTCTAACAAACAAAGGAGAGTAATTACTTTTGATTGTTTACTTTGAGCGCTGAAGCTGTCTGCTCTATAGATAAAATCTCCTGCTCTTGTCTCAGTGCAATTAGAATAGCTTTGAATACAGTGATGATACATTAATCACTGCTATAGAACCACAAGGGAATTGGATTACATTGATCTAACCTTGTCTTACTTGAAGACCAAGTGTAAAGATAGTCCCCCAAAACCCCATGCTCCCGGAGAATGGTTTGGGAAACGGGGCTCCCGCTCTGGGAAAACCGTGGTGTCCTGCACTGCCAGGGCAATTTCCCAAAGATGTAAATGGGCATTATGTGATGGGTTAATTTTTCCCCTGTGGTGGCGCTACAGTGCAAACTCAAAATTTAAGGCCAGTTTTCCCACTTTAAAAAATTGAAAGGGGACACTTTGTGATAAAATTATTGTTAAAGGGGGCCCTTTTAAAAAGGAGGAAGGGTTGGGAAAAAACATTAAAAGTAGAAGCCCTTTTAAAAACCAGTATTTTACAAATGTCAGTACACCCCTCACCCTTTTCGTATTGTACTTTCTTTGGGGGAAAAAACTGAAAAAATGACAAATTTGATACAATGTAAAGGGAGTTAGTGTGCAGTTTGATTTAAAAGTTTTAAATTTGATGGGGCCCCTCAAAATGACTCAACACAGCCATAAAAGTCTTTTAAATGTGGCAACAAAAGTGAGTTTTCCCCCCCCAAGTGGGCAACAAAAAATGGTTTCCCCTAAGAGAAAAATTTACTTTTTTTGCCCAAGTGTTAAAATTTTGTGTGGACACCAAATTTTTTCAGCATTTCCCCTTTAAATCTCTTTAAAATTGAGCTTCAGAAGTTGCAGCCCCCTTTAACCCCCTTCCCCCCCTCCCTGAAAGGCATCACAGAGTTGGGGTGTTAGAGACCTTGTGCTCCTTTCCCTCTTCCCTTTGAGGG
The DNA here is from genome assembly GCA_025379985.1 of Phyllomedusa bahiana. NCBI lineage: Eukaryota > Metazoa > Chordata > Amphibia > Anura > Hylidae > Phyllomedusa > Phyllomedusa bahiana. The sequence goes on from JAODAL010017684.1 coordinate 3,694, forward strand.
GTGCCCCACAGGGTTGGGTCAAGGGGTTTTGGTCTTTGGGTACATGCTTGGCCAGTCCAGCACCTTTACCCTCACTTTCTTTAGAAAAGGGGTGGTATAAAGGGGGATGTGTTTTTTTGGGAATTATCATTTGGATACTGCCCCCCCCCCCCCCCCCCCCCCCCAGCCCAGAAGGGAGGGGACCAGTCTGCTTTAGTTTTTCACAGTACTTTTTGGATTTATGGTTCCCTCAATTTAAATGTAGCTCCCCCCAGCCGGGAGCACTCATGCAGCCCCCAAAACTTTACAACCCACCAAACCCTGCTTTGACTGTAGGCAAGATACACTTGTCTTTTTTACCCTAATTTGGTTGGGCCCCCCAAAACATGCCCCCACCATCTGAGCCCCAAAAAGTTTATCTTTTGGGCTCATCAGGGCCACAGCTGGGCATTCCCTTATTTCTATGGGCCTTAGTCGCCCTTTTCTTCAAACCCAAACTGTTTGCAGGCTTTCTTGTGCCCTTATTTTTTAGAAGGGCTTCCTTTGGGGGCAACAGCCATGCAGACCCAATTTTATGCAGGGGTGTGACGTATTGACTGGGGATGAAAAGGGGACTTCCCAAACCCTGCAACCTCTTCAGCAAGCTGGAAGCCTCATTTTGTTAACCCTTTAAAAGACAATCTTTGGATATGACAGAAATTGTGCACTCAACTTTCCCTTTTGGTTGGGCCCTGGTGGGCCGTTCTGAGGGAACCCCCTCTTGATAAAACCCCTGTATGGCTTGGCCCCCCCCGTGTTGCAGCTCAGTTTCAGGGTGTTGGCAATCTTCTTATATCGCAGGTCATCTCTATGTAGAGCAACAATCCTTTTTTCAGATCCTCTAAGAGTTCTTTGAACTCTAGTGACCAATACAAGACAGTGTGAGAGCGATAACACCAAATTTAACATACCTGCTCTCCATTCACACCTCGGAACTTGTGACATTAATGAGATGTGAAGGGAAAATGGCAGATTGGGCACAATTTGTCCCTTTTCTCTTAGGGTTGTACTTACTTTTGTTGTCAGCGGTTTAGACATTGATGGCTGTGTGCCGAGTAATTTTGAGGCCACACCAAATTTATTGGCGTTGCTATACAATCTGTGCACTGACTACTTTGCATTGTATCAAAGTGTCGTGTCTTCAGTGTTGTAAAAAGATACAATACAATATTTACAAAAATATGAAGGGTGTACTCATTTATGTGAGATACTGTATATCTAATATTCTGTGCTGAATAATTTCTTGATATATCTTTATAATGTTTGCGCTCTGTTTTCTAAAACTAGCTCTAAATCCCCTACTAAGCTAAATGGTAAAGTATATTGGACCTGAAACTAACATTACTAGGTGGATATTCCCTTTAAGAAAATATTTTGAATATTTTTCAGTTTGGAGAATGATACTAAACTGATTCCAAATTTTGTCATGAAAAAAAGTTCTATAGCAACTAAAAGTAGGCATAACATTTTGATTGAGTGTGTCTTTTATCTGGCATGTCAAAGGTCTAAAGGATGCCAGCTGCAGATTCATTTCAGAATATATCTTTATAGTGGTCAGAGCAATCTGTTTCTGTTCCAAATCCCCTGCATAAAATGACACAACAATATATTTCACCCCTTAATGACCGCGCACCGTCTTTTGGCGTCAGCCGGTGCGGGTCGTTCGTCTGCAGCGACGTCTTTTGGCGTCGCTGCAGACGTCGGGGTTTGCGGCAACCCGGTGCTTTAACCCTTTGATTGCGGCGGTGCGTTACCTCAGCACAATCAAAGGGATCCCCTGCTCTGTCGGGTGATCGGATCACCCGGTGACCCGACAGAGCCCGGGGAATAGCTGCATAGTCAGCCCTGGGGACCTAGAGTGGCCCCAGAGCTGTCTTTGTATGAAGCCAGTGACCAGGACAGACTGTGTCGAAGTGACACATATTAGAATGTATTAGCATATATGAATATGCTTTTACATTACTAAGTGTTTAAAAAAAATGTAAAACAGTTCTCCCTTCAGGGGATTTAAAAAAAAAAAGTAAAAAACATAAAACGTTAAAAACAATTAATAAAAAAAAAATAAAATAAAAATGAATATTTAAAAAAACATAATTGTGCATATATTACACACACAAAAAAAACCTACACAGATTAGGTATCTACACGACCATAATAACCTGTAGAATTAATCTAACAAGTTATTTAGTGTGAAATGTGAATGGTGTAAAAAAGAAAAAAAAAATTCAAATACATGATTGTGGAAAGTGAAGCAAGTGAGGCTGCTGAGTCCTCACTCATTTCAAGTCAAACAGCAATGGTATGGTCTGGTTCTTCAGTAGTCATGTCACTTACTACAGCAAGCAAAACTAAAGTATTTTATCTAAAAATCAGGTCTTGCACATGGCAACCCAATGGGTGCCCATCACTTTGTTAGTTCTGAGCTACTGCCCTTTTAAGGGATGTCTGTTTGTTACCTCAGCCAGAGTTCTGCTTGGTGCGTAATGGGTTAATCACCTGGGCCAATCCCTGACTGAGGCAGGGGATTTAAACCTCTTCTTGTCTGTCAGTCTCTGCTTGTGATTGCTTCGGTATCCTGGCTAGTTAATCTCTGTTATTTCAAATTCTTTGGCTCTTTATCTTGATGTGTGTATCTGCTAACTCTCCTGTCTTCTCCCTTGGTACTGTGATGTCCTCCTGGTGTGACCTCGGCCCGTCTGACTTTGCTCGATTTGTTTTCTGTTGTGTCTGTTTCCTGTTTGTCATTTGTTTTGTCATCTGTTTGGCATCCATCTATCTAGGAACAGCTCAGGTAGAGGCTCGAGTCCGGGGTCGCCCTTCTTGGGGCGGTTGCTCTTCTTAGGCAGGGTTAGCCAGGGCGGTTCTAGGGCGTCCCTTACACACTATTTACAATTTAACTGCTTATTAATCATAGTCTACAGGGAAGTGGAACTCTTCGATCTATACCAGGGCCGGACTTATTTTTGGGTTTGGACTTATTTTTGGGTTTGGGCTTTTTTTTGGGTTTGGACTTTTATACTAGGGTTGTAGCTATAAGGGGTTCAGAGATGGCAATTGCTAAAAGACACCATTATTGTAAATGCATATGGTAGGTGGGGCCCTTTTCTAAATTTTGCATTGGTGCCCATGATCTTTAAATTACGTCTCTAATCTGTACTATACTGTATTTTTCCGATATCTCTTTGCTTACAAAGATCTGTTGGCCGTGATCAGATCAACAACTACAGCACCCAGAAGTATGTATATAGGACAACAAGCGAAGTCAGAGCTGCTTTACTCTGTTATCAGCCCAGGTCAAAGGGAGGGATTAAAATAATTTAAGTTCATTAGGAAATAATTGCAAAAAGCAAAAATCACTAATATAAAAGCATGGGTTTTGTTTTTATTTTTTACAGCTGTCACCGTGCAGTATAAATGACTTGTTAACTTTACTCAGCAGGTCGATGCGATTGTAGCGATACCAAATATATACATTATGTTTTACTGCTTTTGCACAATAAAAAAGTTTTTTATTGAAAAAAGAAAAGTCTTTGCATCGCCACAGTCTGAGAGCTATAACTTTTTTATTTTTCTGTGTACGGAGATGTATATGGGCTTGTTTTGAGGTATTTGATTTATTTATACAATTTTTGGGGGGACGTGACATTTTGATCACCTTTAAATCACTTTTTTGGGGGAGGAGAAAAGATGAAGAAAAAACAACAATCCTGGTAGTGTTTTTAATTTTTATATTTAACAGTGCTCACTGTGCAGTATACCTGACATGTTAGTTTTACTCCATGGGTTGATATACGATTATGGCAATTCCCAATTTATCTGTAGATCTCTGATACAATACATACATGCTATGTGTTGTAACTGACAATCACCAGTGTGTTAGGCTTCCAAGTTGTCTAGAAAACCATTAGAATCCCACAATCAGACCACATGGGAACCGATGGAGACAGAAGGAGCTGTGACAAAACAAAAAGTACATATGTATGCCAGCTCACCCATATGATGTCAGCATGCGGATCCTTCCCATCTGTATCCCGCCTGGAGACGGCGTAGCAAACAGTCCATAAAGAAGAAGAGTTGATACAGCAAATTGGGTTGTGTTCCGTAAAATCCAAAATGTTTTATTGGTAATGCAAAATAAAAGTCATTGCAAGTCCAAACAATGGCACATCCCCTAAAAAGATATATCAGCCGAAGGCTAACGCGTTTCGGGCGTAAGAACGCCCTTAATCGTAACATCAAATACATATAAAAACATTGTTTATATACACAAAGTGTACAAGTAATGATTGGTCTTACCTGTGTCCCGCTTTGCCGGCACGCCGAAGCACATCCGGAACTCCTCGTGAAAACCGGAAATACGTAACGGACATGCGCACAAGGCTATGCCATGCAACGATGGGTAAGGGCAAATCGTCACCAAAATACGTCACGGACATGCGCAAATGGGCGCAAAAGACGGCAAAGCCACAAGAATGTAGTGCAGAAAAAGAGAGATTAAATCGACTGTAATTAGGCAGAATTGAGACTACAAAGTCCCACAGACTGCACAACAGCATGCCGGGAAGACGGGACACAGGATACAAACATGATGAGGCTGTAATAATCAATAACATTAATATTAATAATGGAACATGATTTCCCTCTTGTGGTTTAGACCCCTAGGCTGGGTGGTGTTAAGTGTCAGGATCCAATAGGCTTCTTTGTCGTGTAATAACCTTTCCATATTGCCACCTCTGGTGGGTTTATAAATTTTGTCAATGCCCACGACCTTGAGCCCCGCAAAGTTGCTATCATGAATATCCCTAAAATGCAGGGAAAGACTCGATCTATTTCTAATTGCTGTATTGGTTATGTCGTTAACATGTTCCAGAAATCTCACTTTAAGTTTACGGGTGGTGCTTCCTACATAGTAAAGGTTGCATGTGGTGCACATAGCTAAATAAATGACAAAGTTAGAATTACAATTAATAAATTGTTTGATGGTATAATTTTTTGTGTTATCACTATTGCTAAATTCCTTTGTTTTAAGAGCAAAATTGCATGTTCTACAATTTCTAGACCGACACTTTTAAAAACCCTTATTATTATCATCCAACCAAGATTGTCTAGAATGATCTCGAGATATGCAAGACGGGGACAATAAGCTCCCTAATGTCCTGGGTCTCCTAGTGACAACCCTACATCCTTTTTCAAGAACAGATTGCAGAATAGGATCTTGGTTTAATAACATTAGATTTTTTTGAAAAATTCGTTGATTTCAGGGACTTGATGTGTGGAATCAATGACTAAAGTTAGTTTAGTGGCTTCTTGATTTTTAAGTTTAGGATTATGTAAAAGATTGGCTCGTTCTCGTTGTTTCATCTTTCTAGTTGCTCTATTTAGGGTCCATCTCGGGTACCCCCTATTTTTGAGTCTAATACAAACCCTTTGCTCCTCTGCTTTGTAGTCCAATTCCGAGCTACAGTTGCGCTTGGCTCTATGCAACTCTCCTATGGGTACAGATAGGCGAGTATTTCTGTCATGAAAACTTTTGTAATGCAGTGTGGTATTGCCTGATGTGGGTTTTCTGTATGTTTTGCTAATAATTTTACACCCTGGTTTACCACTCAAGGTAAGATCCAGAAAATTAATTTCACATTTTTCCATCATTCCTATAAATTTAAGGTTTAAAGGATTGTTATTGAGATAGTCCAAAAATTCCGGTACGGCAGGCACATCACCCCCCCATATAAATAGGAGGTCATCGATGTACCTGCCGTACCAGAAAATATCCCCAAAGAAAGGGTTATCCTCAGTGTAAATATATATACTCTCCCACCATGCAACCGTCAGGTTAGCCAGTGAGGGCGAAAATTTCGCCCCCATTGACACCCCTTTTAGCTGCAAGAAGATGTCAGTGTTATGCTTGAAGAAATTATGAGTCATAAGAAACTCTACTACACTGATGAAAAAATTCCTAAACTCTTGGGAGTATGTAGTATGATTTTGTAAGTGAAAATCCAGTGCCCTAGTGGCAACAGCATGTGGGATACTTGTGTATAGTGATTCCACATCACACACAATCCACATCATGTTCTTTTCCCATGTGATGTTCTCCATATTGACCAAGACATCCTTAGTATCTTGAAGGTACCCAGGAGTAATTTTAACCAAAGGTTGAAGAATAGAATCTACCCATTGGCCCAATCTCTCCAACAGAGAACCCATGCCCGAAACAATCGGACGCATGGGAGGTTTATTAATATCTTTATGTACCTTCGGTAAACCGTACACTACCGGTATTATGGGCTGTTCAACTAATATAAACTCTACTTCTTTTTGAGAAAATATTTGCAGAGCTAAACCTTCTTGTAATATAGTTGTCATTTCTGCCCTATATTTGTTGGTTGGGTCTCTGGATAATTTTTGGTAAGTTGTTGCATCTGACAAGAGTTGGGACATTGCTTGTAAATAATTCTCTTTTTCCATTACTACAATTGTCCCGCCCTTATCGGCCATTCTGATGATTAAATTATCCTTTTGTCGTAATTGGTTTAAAGCGATACTCTGTTTTTTGGTTAGATTCAAATACTTATTAATTGAGTGAGATGCATCAAATAATACCCTGAGATCCCTCTCAATGGCTTGTTGAAAACAATCCATGATGGGAGCTCGTGACTGAATGGGATAAAACATACTATTCTGAGTGGTAAAATTCCCCCTCTCAACAACATTAGCTGGAAACTCATCTGATAAATTCTGCAGACATATGATTGACAATTGTTCGTTAAAACGGAGATTGCTGTATATGTTATCATATTGTTGTGCTTGTTCTTCCACCAAAACTTCGGAAGGGAGGGTGACATCCGGATCAACTATCTCAATAACAATCCTTTAAATCTTAAATTTGTAGGAGTTATGGATAAATGTGAAATCAATTTTCTGGATCTTACCTTGAGTGGCAAACCAGGGTGCAAAATTATCAGCAAAACATACAGAAAACCCACATCAGGCAATACCACACTGCATTACAAAAGTTTCCATGACAGAAATACTCGCCTATCTGTACCCATAGGAGAGTTGCATAGAGCCAAGCGCAACTGTAGCTCGGAATTGGACTACAAAGCAGAGGAGCAAAGGGTTTGTATTAGACTCAAAAATAGGGGGTACCCGAGATGGACCCTAAATAGAGCAACTAGAAAGATGAAACAACGAGAACGAGCCAATCTTTTACATAATTCTAAATTTAAAAATCAAGAAGTCACTAAACTAACTTTAGTTATTGATTCCACACATCAAGTCCCTGAAATCAAACTAATTTTTCAAAAAAATCTAATGTTATTAAACCAAGATCCTATTTTGCAATCTGTTCTTGAAAAAGGATGTAGGGTTGTCACTAGGAGACCCAGGACACTAGGGAGCTTATTGTCCCCGTCTTGCATACCTCGAGATCATTCCAGACAATCTTGGTTGGATGATAATAACAAGGGTTTTTTTAAATGTGGGTCCAGACATTGTAGAACATGCAATTTTGCTCTCAAAACAAAGGAATTTAGCAATAGTGATAACACAAAAAATTATACTATCAAACAATTTATTAATTGTAACTCTAACTTTGTCATTTATTTAGCTATGTGCACCACATGCAACCTTTACTATGTAGGAAGCACCACCCGTAAACTTAAAGTGAGATTTCTGGAACATGTCAACGACATAACCAATACAGCAATTAGAAATAGATCGAGTCTTTCCCTGCATTTTAGGGATATTCATGAGAGCAACTTTGCGGGGCTCAAGGTCGTGGGCATTGACAAAATTTATAAACCCACCAGAGGTGGTAATATGGAAAGGTTATTACACGACAAAGAAGCCTATTGGATCCTGACACTTAATACCACCCAGCCTAGGGGTCTAAACCACAAGAGGGAAATCATGTTCCATTATTAATATTAATGTTATTAATTATTACAGCCTTATCAAGTTTGTATCCTGTGTCCCGTCTTCCCGGCATGCTGTTGTGCAGTCTGTGGGACTTTGCAGTTTCAATTCTGCCTAATCTCAGTCGATTTAATCTCTCTTTTTCTGCACTACATTCTGGTGGCTTTGCCGTCCTTTGCGCCCATTGCGCATGTCCGTGACGTATTTTGGTGACGATTTGCCCTTACCCATCGTTGCATGGCATAGCCTTTTGCGCATGTCCGTTACGTATTTCCGGGTTTTTACGAGGAGTTCCGGAAGTGCTTCGGCGTGCCGGCAAAGCGGGACACAGGTAAGATCAATCATTACTTGTACACTTTGTGTATATAAACAATGTTTTTATATGTATTTGATGTTACGATTAAGGGCGTTCTTACGCCCGAAACGCGTTAGCCTTCGGCTGATATATCTTTTTAGGGGATGTGCCATTGTTTGGACTTGCAATGACTTTTATTTTGCATTACCAATAAAACATTTTGGATTTTACGGAATACAACCCAATTTGCTGTATCAACTTTTCTTCTTTATAGACAGAAGGAGCTCCCTCCATCTATCTTTCCCTTAGGTGCCACAGTCATGATTGACCACAGCAGCTAAGAGTTTAATCCAAAGCTCCTGTCTCGGCCACTAGCACATGAAGCCGACTGTATTATGCAGCTGACTTGATGCCCCAATCGTGCAGACTCTGCCTGTGAGGCCGCACAATTCCCTGGGCGTACTGGTAAAATCAATTACAGTAAGTGACTCGCAATAAGGATGTACCAGTATATCCATTTTCATGAAAGGCTTAATGTCCCCATTCAGTGTCGGACTGGGGTGCCCAGAGCCAGACTTGGACTGGCCCACAAGGGAATAGGGAAAACCCCAGTGGACCCCAGATCATGGTAGACCAGGAGTTGTTTTTTAACTGCATATATATCCTCAGAAGAGACAAAAAAGCAGCGAAAGAGAGGCAAAACGCAGAGTATAGGAGGTATGTACAGTCATTTGCAGTACCTGTAGGGTGGGCTACTAAAATAAACTCCACCGGTGGGCCCAGAAACAGCTCAACTGGTGTGCCTCTAGAGTCAACTCCACCTGTGGGCCCTAGCCACTCCAGTCCAACATTGACCAGAGCCCATTGGTGGAGTTGATTCTGAGGCTCACCAGTAGAGCAGATTCTGGGGCCCACCACTGGGACTGATTCTGGGGGCCAACCCTACAACTATCGTACATGATTGTACCTGCCTCTTACACTCTGCCTCTTGCTTTTTGCCCATTTCTCTCTGCCTTTCTGCCTTTCCCAAAAACATAATTGCAGTTAAAAAGGAGCTTCATGTCTGCCATGCTCATGGACCCATCAATGGTTTCCCCTTTGGGCCAGTCCAAGCCTTTACCAATTCCTAGACTATACTTAAAGGGGGTTCTCTGCTTTGGAAAATCCCTACGTATTAGAAGGGTCCTTTGAAAATAATTTGATCACCTAATGGGACTCTTAACAATAAGCTGTATTTTGTGGAGAACCCTGGGAATATAGTTTACAATTTCCCTACAGTGCCCTCACAATGGACATTAGGATCATCAGAAACACTCTTTGCAACTGCTCTCCACCCTGCCAAATAGATGGAGCTCCCTCTAATGAACCTTGAACCTTATAATTGGATATAGGACAATGGTTTTTCTGAACCAGAAAATGGTAGATGGTTGTAGGCTGTCAAAGCAGGCTGGGGGTTGTATGCTTACAAAAGCTGGCGACTGTCGCGTATCCAGATACCCACAGTCCAAAAATATCTTTGCGTTTTACTTTAACTTCTTGTAATTTTGCAGATCTTTTTTTTTTTTTTGCATATCTCTATTATAATTATATAAGTCTTGCAACAGATTTTTGGCATCCGTCTCCCAAGACTGGAGATATATTTGTTTTTTCATAAACACATTTCAGTATACGGATTATTAAGAGTATTGCGACAGCTTTTGGCAAGTACTTTGCTCTATCATTCCAAATTCCCGAGCTGACCAGTTCTTGACATTCACTGATTGAGTCCAATATGTTGCAAAAGAAACATTTTGTACTATATCAACGTCTAAATAAAGTGTCCGCTTACTCTGCAGAAGATTAGTTGAAGTGGAAGTTCTGCTCTGGAGTCACTTTAAGGATCAAATTGTGGAATCGAGGCATAAAGAGCATTCCCCCGTATGATGTCATGATTGGAATAGCTCCCTCTGCGAGCACTAGAGGTCTGATGACCCCTTCTTACTATGCAGGATTCTGACAGCTTCAAACTGGATCTGCTCTGCAACCATAATCCTCCATTTCTGTATATGTTTTACTGTAGTATTTAGCATTAATCAGCAATATATGTGCATATCCAGCATGTGCTATATCTTAGACCCAATTTACATACCCTTTCCAGCCTCTGCTCATGGTATCCAGTGGTGCCAATAGGGCACAGTACTCCTGTTAGGGGCCCTAATCAAAAAGGGGCCCACTGATATGTTAAAAAATAGGAACTAGTAATGGTTGGGGGCCAAATTTGATTTGGCTGTATGGTGCCCTGAAACGTTAATAGATGACTGATGGCAGCCCTGATGATATCTGTCAAGATACCATAGAAATTTACCCTGATGGATACGACAGTGGGACCACAATGGGGCCACTGATCTCTATAGGGTGAACATAGTCGTAATTGGACTATATTTACCCTATTTAGTGAACATGTTTGCACCAGACACAAAACATGGTCAACCGCACACGTTCATTAGATAGGGGAAGCATGGTCCAATTAGCACTACATTTGCCCTACCAAAGTCAATGACCCCATCATGGTCCTGCTGAAATACCTATTGAGATAACATTTTACAGAATCCCAATGGCTACCACAAATGATGGAAGAGAACAGTCTATACCATATCTTATGCCCCATTCACATACCGTTTTCAGCTCCCGTTCATGGTATCCATATGGATACCATAAAAACGTATCCTATTAGAACTGCGATGGGGCCGCAATGGGGCCATTGACTTCTATAGGACAAGCATAGTCCGAATTGGACTATGTTTTTCCGATTAAGTGAATGTGTATGCACCAGACACAAAAGCGTGGTTGACCACATAGAAACATAGTCAAATTAGAGCTACATTTGCTCTAAAGAAGTCAATGGCCCTGTCGCAGCCCTGCCACACTATCCGTCAGAATGCAGTAACGGTATCCCAGCTAATACCACAAATGGCGGCCAAAAAGGGTATGTGGATGGGACCTTATTAGGAGAAAGTGACATCTTCTGCAGGGAGGCTACATTTTAGGTGTATACAGGTTGGCCCAATGGGTTCCTTGCTCCCATGCAACCAGTTTTTGGTTCTTAGGTGGGCACTGGGGTGGTAGCCAGGAGCTAGATTGTGTCCGCAGAGGGAGATCATTGATCCCTGCCACTTGCAAGGCCCAACAGTTTGGAGGATTCAGAAGGTTTATTGGAGGAGCCTTCTCTTTGTATGTAATACACTTTAACTTTTTTATGCATTGGGATTACAAAGAGCATGTACCATGTACTTGGACTTTCAAAAAAATTTGATATGAAGAAAAGACTGCAGTCCGCAATCCTCAAGGGAGAAAACAGAGTTTTACCTTTGTTAACTTAAAGGGAATGTGTCAACAAAAATGACTTATTGTTTAACTCACATTTTTATGTTCAACACATTTTTTAAGAATTTTTGGTTATTTTTTTTTTAATTTTCCATATCACTTTCAATATTTTTTAATAATTCTTAAGTCCTGCAATTTTCACTTTGGCCACTAAGCCTAATAATTGTCTCACACTTCCTGTTCTGTAGAGAAAGATTCTCAGTTGTTTGCTCATTATCAGCACAAAGAGGGTCAAACTGAAAGACACCAATGTGAATAGATAACACAAGATCCACTAGTCACAAGAGGAGATGTCACAGTTCCCCCTTTCAACTCCCTGCACAGTGACTTCTTCCCAGGTTACATAGCATGACTAGAAAACTCTCCTATAGAAGTCAATGGGACTGAGTCAGTCTTAAGTCTCCTATGTGCATAAAGCTACTGTAAAGCATCTCTATGACTGCTGTTAAAGCAGTGCAAACAAGGCCTAGTGGCCAAAGTGAAAACTGCAGGACTTAAGAATTATTAAAAAATATTGAAAGTGATATGAAAATTAAAAAAACAACAACCAAAAATTCCTAAAAAATGTGTTTAACATAAAAATGGGACTTAAACAATGACTCATTTTTTGATGACACATTCCCTTTAAATGGGACAAAACATGTTCATGTTCAGCTTATTTCACTATTAAAATAGAAAATGATGAAATGGATTGAAACGGATAACTAAACAAACATCAGTCCCAAAAAAAACCCCATAGAAGCCAGTGGGTGTACTAAGGGCATTTTTTGAGGAAGAGACACTGAGGATGTGGTTGTGGAAAGTAGATGTGTTCCCCTCATAAAGTTTGATGTAGCTTCTACTTCCTTAATCTGGTTGAGAATAATACTAGATTATAGCTATATGGCCCAAAATTTTCCAGATCTACTTTTATAGACACTGGGAACATTTATCAAAACTATTGCAAAGAAAATGGAGCGCAGGCTGTTGTCCACCACCTTATCAGCAATTCCCAAAGTAACATAATCAAGACTGTTTCTTTAAAAGTGGGATAAAACCAATAATTACTTGCATGGCGTGGTGGTGGTGGTGGTGGGGATTCTGCATTTGACCATTTAGAGTGCAAAAATATTTCCTGTTTCCTTCAAGCTGCAAGAAAACTTTGTGTGTTTTGAGGCTTTGAAGCTCTCCACTGATTCCTATGGGATTTTACTCGTGGAAAATGCCTCAAGAATTGATAACACTTAATTTTCAACGCTAAAAATAAGCAAGTAAACGCATGTAAAAACCACATTGTATGAACTCCGACGCGGTTTTACATAGGAATCAATAAAAATGAACTGGGGGCACTTTTTAGTAATTTTTTACGCTGTTTTGGGCTAGAAATCCACGCCATAACGGCGCCCAAACGATAAGACTGTCCTTGTTGCCCATAGCAACCAATCAAAGCCCATGGCAAGCAATCAGAGCTCAGCTTTAATTTTTTCAAAGCAGTAAATCAAATGAAAGCTGCGCTCTGATTGGTTGTTATGGGCAACAATGACAGTCTTAGGCTATGTTCACACGGGCGTAATTGCAGGGCGTACAGTACACCCCGCAATTACGCCCGGTGTTTGGGAGTAAGTAATTGTAATGACATAATTGACAAGTAATTGGCAAGTAATTGACATGTCACTTATCTCCACGCGCGTACAATACGATCGCATTGTACGAGCGGGGAGAGGAGGCGTAATCCATAGTTCTCTATGAGAACTATAGATTACTGTAATTTCGGCGTGCATCTCGCTCGTATTAGAGCGCAAATACGACGCGAAATGCGTGCCGAAATTACCCCGTGTGAACATACCCTTAGACTTAGTTTTCATAAATGTAGCCCTTTATGTCCCAGCGAGAGCACTATTTCTCCCTTGAAGGTTGTTGTCTGCAGTATTTTTTTTTAGAGAATCTATACCTACGCGGACATATATGAAAACTGGCTAGGTCTAAGGCTTTGTTGCCCATAGCAACTGATCAGAGATCATAGCAAAAAAATCCGGTCTCATAGCAACCAATCAGAGCCCATATCAACCAATCAGAGCCCATAGCAACCAGTCAGAGCCCATAGCAACTATTCAGGGCTCATAGCAACCAATCAGAGCTCATAGCAACCAGTCAGAGCCCATAGCAACTAATCAGAGCCCATAGCAAGCAATCAGAGCCCATAGCAACCAGTCAGAGCCCATAGCAACTAATCAGAGCCCATAGCAACCAAATCAGAGCTCATAGCAACAAATCAGAGCCCATAGCAACCAATCAGAGCCAATAGCAACTAATCAGAGCCCATAGCAACCAATCAGAGCTCATAGCAACCAATCAGAGCCCATAGCAACTAATCAGAGCCCATAGCAACCAATCAGCGCTCATAGCAACCAATCAGAGCTCATAGCGACCAATCAGGGCTCATAGCAACCAATCAGGGCTCATAACAACCAATCAGAGCAAAAAACGCCAGAGCAGGGCAGAAAATTTGCTATGTAAAGCGCCGGACGTTTTTTGGCACGCATTTTATTTGCAGAAATGTAAAGTGTTATATTTCTGTGGATTTCCGCAATAAAAAGTGCGCAAAAAAACACACCGAAAAACACACAAAAGAACATAAAACGCTGCAAAAAAATGGACGTTTTTTTCAGCAACTTTTGACAGGCAGGGGACAAAAACTCAGTTCTATGAACATCTTTAGGATTTGGTTTTCAGTGAGTTTTTTGTCCACTGCCGTGTAGACCTAGCCTTAGACCTAGACAGTTTTCATACATGTGGCCCCAAATTCGTCAACGTGGAGCCCGGTCTGCTGATGAATCTTCCATAAGCACAAACTCATTAAACAGCTCGGGGAGGTACTGATCCTTATTGAAGAGTCCCAGCAGGTGTGTGGAGCGTTACTGGCAATGCTTGGTGGGAAAAAGTATGCAAATTGGTTCTCTTTTAAAAAGAAAAAAATCGTTTTTCTTATGGGAAGCAGTTTCCTTTAGATGTCACTGGAGAGAGGTTTTTTCTTTTGGAGGAAAGCTGCTTTTCATACTTGTTTCAATAGAAAAGTCTCAAAAACATTGATAAATGAGTCTAGTTTGGCGTAAAGCTGAAGCCCTGACAACTCCTTCCTACATGACTGTATGATCAAATGCTCTTTCTTTTAGTGTAGTTACATCACAAAACTGGAGTCAATGCAGTGGATAATCTGCTCTTATATGATTGGATGGTGTATTATGTATTTGATATGATTTCACCAATCCATTTAATTTTGTCTTAAAGGGGTATTCTCGTGGCATTGCTTAGCTTTAAACATGTCGGTAAAGGTAATAAAATATTATTACTAAATACATTGCTGTTTTGATTTTGCTTTATTTCAAAGTTAGAGCAGTTTGTATCTCCTGCTTGGGTACACAAGCTTTCCTAGTCACCGAACACCTCTATCTGTGCTAGCAGTGGCAAGAATGGTGCCGTCACTCCCTGTTGTGTCTTATCAGCAGCACAAGAGCTAGTTTCTCTCTCTTACTGACAAACTTGAACCCTTTAGAGCTCTGTAGATGTGCTCTGCTGTTAAAATCCCTTCATCACTAATGTTCCTCTAACAGACTTAGATAGGAATAGTAGAGCTGAAGTGTCAGTCACTGCTGTAGAACCGCCCACAGCCTGAACAGGAAGTGGGAGCCTGAAGCTGTAGAAGCACCCACAGCCTGAACAGGAAACGGGAGCCTGAAGCTGTAGAACCGCCCCCAGCCTGAACAGGAAGTGGGAGCCTGAAGCTGTAGAATCGCTCACAGCCTGAACAGGAACTGGGAACCTGAAGCTGTAGAACAGCCCACAGCCTAAACAGGAAGTGAGAGCCTGCAGCTGTAGAACCGCCCACAGCCTGAGCAGGAAGTGGGACCCTGAAACTGTAGAACCGCTCACAACCTGAACAGGAAGTGGGAACCTGAAGCTGTAGAACCGCCCACAGCCTGAACAGGAAGTGGGCCTCGTTCACACGGCTGATTTGTGCACAGATTTCAGCCGTACGGCGCGCCGTATTTGCGCTGCAGTACGGCTGAAATCCGCCCCAGTCATTACGGTAATCCACAGTTCATAGAGAACTATGGATTCCGTCTCTCCTACGCGCCGTGAATAATGAATGTCTATGGGGTCGGCGAGCTGCCGGCCCCCCGCCCTGCCCCTCCTGCACGGCAGCTGGCGTAATTGCGGGGTGAAATCCGTCCCCGCAATTTCGTCGGCAATAAGCCATGTGAACTGGCCCTAGAGCCGTAGAATCACCCACAATCTGAACAGGAAGCGGATGCCTGGAGCTGTACAACCACCCACAGCCTGAACAGGAAGTGGGAGCCTGAAACCAACTGTGTAGAGCAGGCTCTGTGAAACAGAATGTCGAGAAAACCCCTTTAAGAAAAATTAGGAGAATTAACTGACAGTGAAGAAAAAGAGGAATTTTCAGTAATAGGAAGCAGATGTAAAATAAAATTAATAACAAATGGATAGACAATGAGCATATGCCTATGTATGCAATACAGATAAAAACAAGATGAGAAACAGAGACATTTTTTTAGCGGTTTGGGGATATATCCTTATCTGACAACATACCAGTGATGTGTCTACATAGCGCTGCGGCAGACCTCAATATGCGGCTATTATTTTATTAATCTACATAATCTACATACAGTTTTTAGTAACTTTGCAAATACATTGTATTACATTGTGCAGGTCAGAGAGTCAACAGGCTTGTCAAAAGACACACCCCTGAGAGATTAGCTACAAAATGTTATTTGCTGCACTATATTTTCATTTTTTTCTACATCCACTTACTGTAGAGTAAGGGGTTGTTTTGTTAAGACAATCTATGTTTATTTTCCCTGTTAAGACATATGGATGTGAGAGAGGCGTTCCCCGCTCTGTACATGCTCTATAAGCCACCATGCAGGGGACTGACAAGTAACCCCATCCTTAGCAAAACCTGGAATCGTACCCCTTTCCCCTCTCCTCCCCCCACCATGACCTCCTTCAAAACCAAGTCTAGAGCTTTAAAAGCTTGTGATTATTTTGGTCATACTAATGCACTGGGATAGAGCACATAGCAATGTCATGTCACAGTTTGAGGATAAAGCACACAGTGATGGTACAATACAGGGATAATGCACACAGTGATGGTACAATACAGGGATAATGTGCACAGTGATGTCACAATACAGGGATAATGTGCACAGTGATGTCACAATACAGGAATAATACACAGTGATGTCACAGTACAGGATAATCCACACAGTGATGTCACAGTACAGGGATAATACACACAGTGATGTCACAGTACAAGGATAATACACAGTGATGTTCACAGTACAGGATAATGCACACAGTGATGTCACAATACAGGAATAATACACAGTGATGTCACAGTACAGGATAATCCACACAGTGATGTCACAGTACAGGGATAATACACACAGTGATGTCACAGTACAGGATAATACACACAGTGATATCACAGTACAGGGATAATGTACACAGTGATGTCAAAGGACAAGGATAATACACAGTGATGTCACAGTACAGGAATAATGTACACAGTGATGTCACAGTACATAGATAATACACAGTGATGTCACTGCACAGGAACAATACACACAGTGATGTCACAATACATGAATAATGTGCACAGTGATGTCACAATACATGAATAATGCACGCAGTTATGTCACAATATAGCAATAAATTATACAGTGGTAATGTTATTAATAATAATGACATTAATGATAATGTTCACAGTAATGCCACAGTACAGGGATGTCATACACAGTGCAGAGATAATGTACGTTATGATATCACGGAACAGGGATAATGTACACAGTGATGTCACAGTACAGGGATAACATACACAGTGATCTCTCAATCCAAAATTATTGCGCAAAGTGATATCACAGTACAGGAATAGTGCACACAGTGAGATCCCAGTCCAAGGACAATGCACACAGTGAGATCACAGAATAAAAACAATGCCCACATGGGTGTTGCAATACAAGTATAATGCACACCATGACTTCATGGCATAGGAGAAAAGGTCATTGTACCTGTGACTTAACAGCATAGAAACCACAAACATAATGATGTTACATGCTGGGACAGAATGTCATAGTACTAAGATAAATAAAAGATGCTGCAGAGAAGCGATATTGCACTCAGCAGGTACTTTTGGGGCTCCATAGTAAAAAACAAAAAAATAGAGTGGGGCGTTCCCCACATCCCCTTCTATAGTTATTACTAGTTCACCTTATGTCTAAGTGAAAATGGTCTTCTTGGTTGTTGACCCTCATGGTAGCTGCTATTCCTGATACCCTGGAAGCTACACTCCTGCCGAAAAGCTGCTTTCAGTGTTAGCGGACGCACAGTCGCCAGCAGAAGCCACACCAGCTCCCATTAAAAATTGTGAAATGATTCATTACCCTGTGTTGGCACTGTAGGGAAATTACCTGCTACAGAGATCCTACACAGATCATAGCTGATCACTAGGGATCTAAGCACTGGAACACCAAGGGCGACATGTATGAACAGGGCACCGCCAGTTTTCTGCTGTACTTTGAGCCAAAAAACTGTCATAGCCCTCTCCAACAGATGTATGAATAGTCATATGCCAAACTTGGCGCAGCCTGCACTAGACACCACAATTTTTAATGCGTCAAGAATGCCCCAAAATTTGGCACAAAACTGCCATACAAATACATTCCATGGCTGAGACCAGGTTTGGCGCATAACACTCTTTCATACATACTGTCGTATTCTACACGCCTCTATACATAGGTGTAACTTTAGGGGGGTACGGAGGGGACTGGTCCCCCCTACTATTTTCTGGTGGGGGACGGTCCCCCCCACTTTATAGCCACATTCAATAAAAAAAATCATATTGAAAGCATGAGAAGTATGGTAAGTTGTGAGAGCAGAGCACAGAGGAGGAAGAATTAACCCTTTGTTCCTCCTATAATTTTCTGTGACTCTGGGTGAACAGAGTAGCCTCAAGTATTCAGTGTCAGAATGGAGAGCAGCTCACAGTCCAGCACACTCTGTATATTAGTCGGTATCTTTTCCTCCCATTGTATACCACTTCCCCTATACTCCACGCCTCATCAGAGGAAGAAAAGAAGATCTTGCCTGAATGCCAACTGCCACCAGACTACAGATACCGGGAATGAGGGGACAAAGGTGCCAGGCGTAGTGTGTGCATGTGAGTAGGGTTAATGTACGGAATATGAGGTATGTGTATATACTGTAGCAGCCATGTTGTCAAGCCATGTCACATCTTCCGCTCACTTAACGCACACGGGGCAAATGAAAGTTAATGGGGCCAGCAATTTTAAAAGTGCGACTGGCCACGTATACTTCTAAAAACACACGGCCTACAGCAGAGAGCGCGACATGTGAACATACCTTAAGAGTACTTCATGCACAAGATATTAATTCTGATTCTGGGAATTGGATTCCCAGTGCTGGATCTGCTCAAACCAGCGTCCAATCTGTCGGGACTAGTGTTTGAGCGATTTTTAATCGACAAAGTTGCAATCGGCAAGGTTATATGGTGATCGAAATAAGATTTCCAGATGCCTGCGATAACAAGGTTAAAATCTGTGCATCATCTAATAAGATCGCGCCTTTTTCGGCGCTTCCTGTAATTTTGGCGGCCAGCAAATGAGATACAGAAATAGAGCAGGGTGGAGGATGTTGTGTGTGACGTCATGAAATGGATGTGTATGTTGCGATTGGCTGGAAAAAATCACATGACCTCGTTCTTCCATAGAACACGCGATTCCTGTTTCAGCCTCAGTGTTCTCTCAACGTCTCAAAGGGATAGGACCTTCGTTCTTCCTTTGGCCAAACAGCTCAGCGACATTAGTCTATTACTGCACAGAGAAAACACTCTACTATAAGCTGTGATCCTTCCAATTTAGTTAGATTAGAGATTTGAACATTTTATGTAGTTAGTCTAGAGAATGTGTAAAGCAGAACCTACCACGTAGGAATTCACGGCGGTGGGAGTGGGGGGTGGGGGGAGGGGGGGGGTGCCCGCGGTGCGTACACAGACACAGCTCTACTATAAAGAAAAATTGATAAAGTTTCACCCAAGACCTTAGTGTATGACATTTTAGTGGAATATCTTTATTATTGAAACAGGTTTGCCTATTGAAATATTTCCTGGATATTGGTGCAACCTGAAACTTATATTGGATACACATCCCATTTCTAGTAACTGCAGTCACTTTGTTAGCTGCAAAACTCCACTTTATTATCAGTTATACATTTCAGATAGGTGTTCCAATTTTTACCATTACACCTGAGACTGTTGATATATCCACCTTGCACTTAAATTACAAACCAGCAATCTTGTAGGTCAGCACAGTTTGATTGCTGCAAAAATACGTGTATCGTACGGAAAACAACCACAGTTACGTGTTTTTTGGAACATTTGCGCACCCAGCAACTGTTTCATTGACGCAGCATCAACGTAAATCTTAACACAGCAATTCTATATTCACCACAGGAGAATTTAAAGGTGCAAAAAACTTACATTTATTATAACAAAACATAACAGTTACGTGTTTTTTACTTATGCGCACCCAGCACTGTTTCATTGACGCAGCATCTACGTAAAATCTTAAAACAGCAATTCGATATTCACGCACAGGTGAATTTGTTAGTAAAGGTCAAAAAATACCGTTTATTATATACAAAAACATAACAGTATGTGTTTTTGAGACTTTTGTGCGCACCCAGCACTGTTCATTGACGCAGCATCTACGTAAATCTTAAAACAGCAATTCTATAATCCACCACAGGATAATTGAAAGGTGGCAAAAAATACCGTTTATTAAAAATAATCAAAACATAACAGTTACGTGTTTTTTGACTTTTGCTCACCAGTCACTGTTCCATTGACCGCAGCATCTAACGTAAATCTTAAGAACAGCAATTCTATATTCACACACAGTTGAAAATGAAAGGTGCAAAAAATACAGTTATTATATCAAAACCTAACAGTTACTTGTTCGTTTTTGACTTTTGCGCACCCCATCACTGTTCATCTGACGCAGGCATCTAAGCGTAAATCTTAAAACAGCAATTCTATATTCACCACAGGTGAATAGAAAGGTGAAAAAAATAACCGTTATATATTATAACAAAACATAACAGTTATCGTGTTTTTTGACTTTTTCGCACACATCACTGTTCATTGACTCAGCATCTACGTAAATCTTAAAACAGCAATTCTATATTCACTCACAGTGTAATTGAAAGGGCAAAAAATACAGTTTATTATATCAAAACATAACATTTACGTGTTTTTTGACCTTTGCGCACCCAGCACTGTTCATTGACGCAGCATCTACGTAAATCTTAAAACAGCAATTCTATATTCACCACAGGTGAATTGAAAGGTGCAAAAAATACCGTTTATTATATCAAAACATAACAGTTACGTGTTTTTTTGACTTTTGCGCACCCAGCACTGTTCATTGACGCAGCATCTACGTAAATCTTAAAACAGCAATTCTATATTCACCACAGGTGAATTGAAAGGTGCAAAAAATACCGTTTATTATATCAAAACATAACAGTTACGTGTTTTTTGACTTTTGCGCACCCAGCACTGTTCATTGACGCAGCATCTACGTAAATCTTAAAACAGCAATTCTATATTCACCACAGGTGAATTGAAAGGTGCAAAAAATACCGTTTATTATACCAAAACATAACAGATACGTGTTTTTTGGACTTTTGCCCAGTCCAGATTTGTTGATAGACACCTTGCAGTTAAATTTGAATCCAGCAATTTTGTTTTGATTAGAGGGATTTGAGAATAGCTGTGATTTGCCGTCTTTTAATAAGAGACTTTCCAAAACTATTCCATACCTTCTCAAATTTTTTTATTTCTGAACATGTGAGCGAAATGCCAGGTGGTAAGCGAGCAAAGAGGGGGGTAGCAATGGAGGTAGAGGTACGAGGAAGGGTGCTCCTTCCAGTGCTGGAGACAACACGCATGCCAAGCGGATCGTCAGACTGCAGGACCGCGTCAGGTCCTGTTCATCGCTGGGTCAGGGCCCTGTGAATCTAAGTACCGCAACATCGTCGCCAATCCTGTCCTTCAAGTGGTTAATGCAACCTGCATCAAGCAGTCTTACCTATCTCGTCCTCGCAGTCCACGGCACAAATGTTCGTCATCAGCAACATCAGCATCCGTCCACCATAACAGCCCAAATGTCAACTTCGCGCTGAACCCACCCACTGTGGATAATCCATTGTCTGAAGACCTCTTTGAGACAAAATGCGGTTGGGGTCCGAGATGGCTTTTTAAAAGATCAAGATGATGAATTAGTCTCTTCGACGCCCAGTTACTGATTGCCATCAGAGGAGGTGAAGAACCCGCATCAATCGGCAAAAATCCGGGCCGGTCGGCAACGCCTGCATGCCCCTTGCCCTTGTAGCCCGCATGCTTCTGGATTCAGAAAGACAGACGACCAAGTCCACCTGTGTGATGATGATGAAGATGGTCACCATGCCGGATCCATCCTGTCTTCTCACCAGAATTTGCGTTGCGAGCGCTCATCCAGTGGACGAGGAGGAAGACAGATGGGGTAGTGTCATACGGGTCCCGCCACAAAAAGGGAGAGAGCGGTCACCCCCCACACAACCCCACCCAGAAGTCCGCTGATTAGATTCCTCCAGCCACGTTCCGCAAACCCCGCTCCTCACATATCGCCGTCAAAAGGTCCAGACCTCTCAAGCCTGGGCCTTCTTTGAGCTAAGCCTCTGATTCACCCAGCGCTGTCATATGCCGCCAGTTTTTTTTCTTTTATTGTTTTCTTTTTTTTTTTTTTTCTTTTTTTTTTTTTTTGTTTTTCTTCCTTTCTTTCTTTATTTTTTTCTTGCGACACTCCAGTTTGCCTAAACGCCTAAGTAAGAGGCACAGAACCTTTAAGTGTTAACCACCCCACCAACATGTCTAAGACACATGCCGCGATTGCATGAGTTTAAATGGAGGGAACACTTGGCCAAAAAAGGCCAACCCGACGCCGGGGGCCTCAACCACATGTCACACCCTCTGTCTCCGCCTCCTCCTCCTCTGCCACCACCAAGCGTTCCTCAGCTGCCCATGTCTCTCCAGAGTCATGACAGGACCACCTCCGCTTCAGCCTCCAACCGACGCCCGAGTCCCCCCAGCACCACCTGACAGACCCATCCTAACCCCCTTATCTCCTTCCCGCCAGTTTGACGACTGCACGCCATACAGCGCCAGTCTAGCACAGCCCTTCTGTCTTCCAGGTTGGGAGCAAAAGAAACACTTTAACCCAAACCATCCAAAGCAAAGCCTTAATGTCGGCATTGCCAGGCTTTTGGCCCTTGGAAACATGCGTAGCCTTTCCTCTGGTGCGGACACAGATGGGATCCGCTACGTCAAGCGCCCTCGCATGCCCCAATACCAGATGCAGAGCAGGCATTTCTTTTGGCCAAGAAAAGCTCCTCCCTGCCCTGGCCAGCCACGAGTCATCGAAAATTCAAGCGCGTTGTCTGCATCAGTGTCCCGAAAAATATCCATCTCACCACCGACACATGGCTAGTAAGCACGGCCAAGGCCGCTACATATCCCCCCCCTTTTTCCCCCTGTGACAGCTCACTGGGTGAGCTGGGTGGATGTCATCTGGGGGTGACGTGGGCTCTCAGGCTCCGGCGCACGCTCTCAAAACTGCAGGGATCGTTGCAGGGGCCATTCCCCCCAAGGTCCTCTGGTGGAATCACGTGCCCAGCGAGACACCAGGGCCGTGTGAAATTAATCTGCTTGGAGACCGTCCACACACAGGTCTAGACTGCTGACGGCTCGAAATCAACGAGACCGGAGCGCTAGGCTGGGTGACAAGAACCTTGTTGCCAGCAAGGTGGTGTGCGATAACGGTCGAAATCTGCTGGCAGGCCCTTAAATCGTTAGGCTGGAAGCACATCCCTTGCCTGCACATGTCTGAAACCTTGTCGTTCCAGAAATTTGCTAAAGACTACCCGGGTCTGGACTGCCTGCCGAAGGAAAGGCTCGAGGTCTAGTATCGCACTTCCGCCCGTTCGCGCACGCTGCTTCGTCCCGCCTGGCTGCGTTGCAGCGTCAGCTCGGCCTCCCTTCAACCGTCCATTGTTGACGTGGCAACACGCTGGAATTCACCCACCACATGCTCCAGCATTGTGGCAGCCAGCGCAATGCCATTACGCAGTACGAAGTGACACATGCCAGACAGCAGCGTACGACCGTCGGGTTGAACCACCGAGAGTGCGGAGAGCAGGTGAAAGAGCTCTGCACCATCCTTGCCAGTTTTGAAGAAGCCACAAAAATGGTCAGTGCCGGACAATGAGCCCTTGTCACATGAGCATTGTGGTGATCTTAGTTCTGGAACGATCTGTTGGTACACTCTGAACAACAAGGTCCCGCCACGACGGAGGAGGAGACGGACACAGATGCGGGACACGGAGCCTTTCTCCTCCGTCAAATCCACAAGGCCCCACAGTTTCACAATTTCATCGGCTCTTCATTAGCAGAGGTTCGGGTCCAGTTCTAGTGCGCAAGGTGGCGCATCAGCTCTCAGGTGCATCATCTCAGGCAAGTCAGGGCTCGTGCTTTAAGCTGTGTCCGAGGCAAGCGGAGTAGGGAGGAGGAGGAGGTAATTCTAGACACCGATGTCTACCGACGTCCCTGCCTTGGAAAGAGGTTGGCCGAATTTGAGGCGGAGAGGAAGATGAGGAAGATCAGTTTTGCTATGCCCCACGACCCAGCAGGCCCTTAGGAAATACAAGGCTCCATCTCTCACATGATTAGACTTCGGATGCTCCATTTCCTCCTACATAATCCTCCATTAAGGCCATCAAAAATGAACAACAGTTACTGAGGTGGCCACCCCCCTGGATCCCCGGTACAAAACAAAAATCAGCACTTTCCCTCACTCACCCAAATAGAGATAAATCATCGAAATGGAGACCATGCTGATTGATCAACTGGAGACACTGATCGTCTGCTTCACGTTCCCCACACATGTCACTGTGGAACACACAGCGACGTGCCACAGTAGAGGCCAAGTAGGCGTAGCGGCACAAGCAGGCAAGGTGGCCAGAAGCCTAATGGTGACCTCTGGCAATCTTTGTTTACCACCTCACCAAACGCATGCAATGCAGAGGGGCCCCCCACACATCCACCACAGAGATCAGCTTAAGATCATGGTGGCACGACTATCTGCGACTCCACACGATGTTCTTTGCAGTGTGTTCCGGACCCAACTAGACCATTCTGGGGTATCAAACTTGGACAATGGCCCGAGCCTGGGCCGTCACGCATAGAGGTGTTGTCCATGCCCAGCAGCCAGCGTCCAAAATCTGATCGGACCCTTCAGCACAGCTGTAGGAGTCATTACAGACAAACCATCCGGCTTTCCACAGAAAATGTGATCAATTGACTTTCATCAAGATGAATCAAGGCATGGATCTCTGATGATGTTATGGCCCCAATGCCGAGGAGTCATCGCGATTAGTTGCCAGTGCTACTTCATCATTCTTTCAAACAGAAATGGTCCTCTTGAACCAACTTTTTAAAATCGAATCTATTACTTACTGCAATTTTTATTCTCTTTCCCACAGTTTCATTTTGCGGTTATTCCTGTGAGAGACTGCGTAAAAGACACAGGTGTCATGAAAACACTATTCATTTACTCACTTTATCTTAAGAAGTTTTTCCGCAATTGCTCAATGGTTTCTGAGGCTCATGTTGCTGTGAGATACAGCAATAACATGGTCCTTTGGAACAGAAATGTGACTTCTAAGTGGCATTTCTCCCTCACAACTTTTTAATAGTGAGGGCTGGGAAGGGTCAGTATTTATAATGGTTGGTTTGGGGTCATGTTGCTGTGAGATACAGCTATAATTATGGTCCTTTGGAACAGAATGTGGCTTCTAAGTGGCGATTTCTCCTCAGCGGGGGGGGGAGGGGGATTTTGGGTAAGAGTTTGGTGTTGCAGAAAGTCATATTTAAAATTTTTTGGTCATGTAGCTGTGAGATACAGCAATAATCATGGTACCTTTGTAACAGACAATGTGGCTTCAAAGTGGAGTATTTTTCTCCCTCAACAATTTAACAGTGGCTGAAAAGTCATTTTTATAACTTTTTTGGGTCTGCTGCTTTTGAATGCAGCAATACTACAGGTCCTATTAATAAAAAAATTTTATATTTCTAACAGACATTTGTTCTCACAGTTGACCAAAGTGGCTCAAGGGTCATGCTTTGAATTTTGTGGGGCATTTGCTGTGACATGCAGCATATTACAGACCAATTCTAAAAAATGTTGTTTCTAACAGACATTGTTCTTCACAATTGACCCAAAGTGGCTCAAGGTCATGCTTTAATTTTTGGGGGCATTTTGTGCCGTGACATGCACTATACCTACAGGTCCACAAAAATGTTGTTTCTAAACAGACATTTGTTCTTCACAATATACGATCAAGAGTGGCTCAAGGAGTGCGTGGTGCTGAGTCAGAAACAGGAAATGGGTAGGACACTGTTAATGGACACATATTGCATAATGACTTCGTTTTTTTTTGCAAGACATCTTTAACATAGCTAATCAATCCCTGTATTGAGACAACCCATTAATACCAATGAAAAAAAAAGAGAAACAAAGACAAGGTGGGATTCCATTCTATTTTAAAAATGTTTTTTCTAGAATTTAAAAGCTGTACAAAAAACTGCAGCTACAAAATACTGTTCTAAAAAATTTCTCTGAATTGTACCAAGGAGGTACAGGAAACTGACCAGATGTAGGTTATTCAAGGACATGGGATAGGATCACGGCGACCATAGAACAAAGTACAGAGACCATTTCCTCCAGCACGTTGACACACACACACACACACAAAAAACACACATAGCCAAGAATACGGGGAACTGGCGTAATACATTAACAGGAGCGTTAACACAACCCAGTATTTCTACCAAGTTAAGCTCAATTGGTGTCCACACACAATACGGGGAAAGCTCTACCCCAGGTATTGACTTGTACAGAGGAAGGCTGGTAGTATCACAGCACTTCCGCTTCCGCACTCTGCTCTCAGCACGACAGCTTTTCGTATGCTCTGCGTCATCAGTCATTTCTATTAAACCTGCGTGTTATAGATGGACGACGCCAGCCTGGGTCCTTTCACCGCACCCACTGTAACTCCGGCCCCTGGGTCATGCTGTGGCCCGACAGTATAGTCAAAGTCCAGTGTCAACTAAAATGGTGAGTTGAGAAGACTCCTTTTTCCTGGCACTTATGCGTAAATGTGGGGGTCATGCAGGTTTGGGGCTCGCTGTGGCCCAGACAGGTATAGTCAATCTCCCCGTGAAACTAAAAATGTTGTTGAAAGACTCCTTGTTCCGGCACTTTTTTAAATGTGGGGGTCATGCAGGTTTTGGGGCTCATGCCTGTGGGCCAGACAGGTATAGTCCATGTCCAGTGAACTAAAAAGGTGGTTGCAAGACTCTTTTTCCGGCATTGTATTTTTTTTTAAATGCTGGGGCTCATGCCGCTCAAGCTGTGCCCAGGAAAGGTATAGTTCCAATGTCAGTGAAAACTAAAATGCGTGGTTGAAAGACTCCTTTTCCGGCACTTTTTTAAATGTGGGGTCAAGCAGGTTTGGGGGGGCTCCATGGCAGTGGCCCAGGACAGGTATAGTCAATGTCCAGTGAAACTAAAATGGTGGTTGAAAGACTCCATTTTCCAGGCACTTTTTTAATGTGGGGGTCATGCAGGTTTGGGGCCATGCTGTGGCCCAGGACACGGTATAGTCCAATGTCCAGTGAAACAAAATGGAGGTTGAAAGACTCTTTTTTTCCGGCACTTTTTAAAATGTGGGGGTCATAGCAGGCGTTTGGGCTTCATGCTGTGCCCAGACAGTTATAGACAATGTCCAGTGAAACTAAAATGGTGGTAAGAACATGACTCCTTATTTCCGGCACTTTTTTTAAAAGTGGGCGGTCATGCAGGTTCGGCGGCTCATGCTGTGGCCAGGACCAGGTATACTCAATGTCCAGTGAACTAAAAATGGTTGTTGAAAGACTCCTTTTTCCGGCACTTTTTAAATGTGGGGGTGATGCAGGTTTGGGTCTCATGCAGTGGCCCAGGACAGGTAAAGTCATGTCCACGTGAAACTAAAAATGGATGGTTGAAAGACTCTATTTCCGGCACTTCACCCTTTAAAATGTGGGGGTCTGCAGGTTTGGGCTCATGCTGTGGACCCAGGACCGGTATAGTCAAGTCCAGTTCAACTAGGATCAGGGAGTAGGCATTAAAAGGGGCATAGATGCACATGATGAGAATATTATTCCTCCCATTACACCAAGTCACTGGTTAGACCACAATGGAAATATTGTGTACAGTTTTGGCGCACCAGTGCACAGGAAGACATTCGTACACACAGCTTTGAACAGGTACAAAGGCGGGCAACAAAAATCATAAAGGACTGGGTGGACTACAATACACAGAAAGAATTGGCAGATTAGGGTTATTTAGTTTAGAGAAAAGAAGCTTCGGGGGGGGCATAAAAAATAGTTTAAATACATCAAAGTCAATATAGAGATCTCCCCCCAAAATTTATTTTTACACAGGGCTTATCGAAAAGGGGGGATCCTCTACGTCTGAGAACGAAAGTTTCTAATAAACAAAAAAAGGGATTCTTTACTGAAAGCAGTGAGACTAGGGGAATTCTCTGCCCGGGGACTTGTCAGGGAATTTAAAAACCGAGTTAAAAAGGGTTTTTGGATCATTTCTGGAGCGTAATAAAAACAAGTTACAGTGACTAGATTCAAGAGGGGTTTTTGATCCAGGGTTTTTTTTTATTGCCAATTGGAGTCGGAAGGAAATTTTTTCCCCAAAATGAGGACAATTTGGGTTTTACCCATTGGGGGTTTTTGCCTTTCCCCTGGATCAAAACCTTAGCACAACAGGCGAACTAATGGACGACTTGTCTTTTTTTAGCCTTACAAACTATGAAACTATAAAATGGTGGTTGAAAGACTCCTTTTTCCGGCACTTTTTAAATGTGGGGGTCATGCGGGTTTGGGCTCATGCTGCGTTCCAGGACAGGGAAAATTCAATGTCTAGTTCAAGTAACATAATTTGTTCAAATCATAAGCCTTTCTGGCACTTTTTAATTTGTGGGTGATGCAGGTTTAAGGGTCAGGCTGTGGTACAAGACAGGATAGTAAAGGGTCTGTGACTTTTTTTTCTGTGACTTTTAAACCTAAGTGTGTTGCCTAAGATTGTAGCACGTATCCATTTGACTGTTGTGGATGTTAATTTCAGCTTCTCCAGCCTTGTTTGGGTGTAATAATGAAGGTGTTGTTGCTCTCCCATAGACTTTAATGGTCATCGCGCATAATCGATGCTCACTATCGAAAAACCAGAGTATCTACCAGAGGCTGCCATTAGGTGGGTTGTAGCGGGAGAGGTCCTAATAAACGGACAGGTGGCTCACCATTGGAGGTCATTTGTGCACTAACTGTTTAAATCTTAAAGAGCCGGTGTGAACAAGTACGCGAACGCTAGGGAGCGCAGACACGAGCGTGCCCTCGGTCCAGAGCAAGGACCACAGGGCACATTGTGACAATTATACAGGTAATAGCTAAATATAAGCTTAAGGGTGCGTTCACACGGCAGTGGACAAATACCGGTCGTTTTACCCGGCCGGTATCTGTCCGGTTTTTGCGGCCGTCCCCACGGCCGCAGGAGGAACGGCTTTTCTCCGCGATGAGTGGAGAAGAGCCCTCCCCCTCCCATTGAGGTGTTCATATTCCGTCCGGAAACTGGACGGAAGTATGAACATGCTCAATGTTTTGTGAGCGGCCCGCGGGCGGAAAAACCGCCGGGCGGAAAACCTGTGCAGTGGGGACTGCTGCACGGGTTTTCCATAGAGCACAATTGTGCTCATTTTCGGCCGGTTTTTCAGCTGATCTGAAAAACCGCAAACCGGCTGAAAAGCCGACCAAAAACCCTTGCCGTGGGGACATGCCATTATAGTGGTCATAAAAACAGAAGCAAGTGAGAGGGAAAAGCTTCCTCCACCACTTCTAGTAAAAGGAAGAAAGAGAGAAGACATGGAGTTACATTTATTCCTAAACTCCACCATCCTCACAATAAAACATTATGCCTAAACATACTTTGCCCTTACTTATATCTATAGCACTATGCAAGCAGGAGATACAGAATTATGCGGGAGTTATAGCCTCCTACTCTATAGTCATGTCCCCATTTGCTAAGTGCTCTGGAGGATTTTATCTGTTAAGGCTGCTACGGGAAAACAAGGGAATGTAAATAGGTTGTGTTGTGTAACATTTCTATTCCTATTATAACCATGGACCAAAGTTCCACTATGCATTAAAGGAGTTGTCTCACTACAGGGATTGCTTTTTATGTTAAAGATCTGGCATAAAACAAGTCACTTTACAATATGTGTTCATTAGCAGTGTCCTACCTATTCCTAGATATTCCCTCTTGTATGGGCTGCATCAGCTCCTCAGGTCACTATAGCTACAGACCTGTTCAATCTCTCCTGATAGGCTGCCAGTGCTGTTCGCTATAGCCACAGACCTGGTGTCCCCAGCAGCTCGTCACTGCAGACCAATAGAAGGCAGTAAACGCCCCTGAATTAAAAAATGAAACTGAAAAAACAGAACTGAGGTAATATGAATCAATGTAGTGAGACAACCCCTTTAAGTGGTCGGACATTTTTGCACTGAACAAGTTGTCTGGCTCCATTCTTACCCTGAAAATAAATATCTTGATTAATTTTTCTTTTGTTTGTTCTGTAATCTATATCTATGTAATGTTTTCTTGTTTGCCTGGTTCTGTACATGAAATACAAAATGGTAGATGAGTAATTTTCTAAGATTATGTCACTCGACTCCCAAGTCTCTAGAGAAAGTGTAGAAAGAACTCTGGGCCTGCACAGTCATTTCATACTGTTACAGAACACTTGCAGAGGGCAAATTCAGGTCATATTCACAGCCAAGACATTTAACACTTCCAGAACATTCGAAAAGGCAGGAACTGCTATTTCCTAGAGGGATTTCAATTGAAACAACAAATATAAACATTACAAAATACGACTCCATCAGAATATTTTGGTTGACATATAATGAATGTTTAAGTGCAAGGAAAACCTCTTTATTTAACACTTACTTGTATGTAGATTTTATCTGTTCTCCATTTTTTTAATACCAGGCTAAGCAAAAAATGTTAAATGGTTAAAGGGATTGTCTATTTTATATTATTTTTATCTATCATGTACTGTATGTAATAGGGAATTATATAATTTTTTAATATATATATATATATATGATTTAGAAATTTCCAATCTAGAAAAAAAAATGCTACAGCCCACATTTCTGTCCACAGTAATCTCTCCCATGGACTAAACATGGCTTCAGTCATTGTGACCTCCCAACATAATAGGATTACATGACGTCTATGAGGTAACTGAAAAGGAATAATGCGGGATAATTATTACTTATAGAGTTATTCCAGCTTCTACCTCCATTTTTAGGTTGATTTATCCAGATGAAAACTGCCCATTGACAAAAAACGTCCAGGCTGTCGACATCTAACTCTGTATGGATGTTCTGGAATGTACATGCAGAGTACATACAGAGTCCGCAGCTGTACAATAACTGTGTAGCTGCACGAGTGGAGAGCGGGCAATCAGCATTAGCTGGCTCAGCACTGAGAAGGCAGGCATGGTTTATGACCACCCTGCCTTCTTGATTGTTGTATATGCAATGCTGGCTCCCTGCTTCCTGGCACCAGCAGTCACGTGACTGCCAGGGTTCAATAACTGCAGGAGCTGCTGGGTCCTAAGATTAGGGGCCTGTATTTTGTCTGTGTGTGTAACACAATGCTTTATGATTGTTATGGTTTGGCCTGTTATATTTTCTTAATAATTTTTGTGTGTGTGTATTTTAATTATTTTACTTTATACTTTATGCCCCCCATAAGGTCAGAAAAAGACTTTTGGGAGGCATTTTTACAAGAGTAAGGCAGGGGCAGTAATATACCAGTTCTGCCTTCTCAGTGAAAAGACAGCAACAATGACAGCCAGCCTTTCTTTCGTGCTGCTGCACAATTAGTTTGCAACTGCACTCTCTTCACAGACCAGGGGTGTCGCTAGGTAGTTTTATCCGGGGCTTGTGCCCCAGATAAAATTGCCAGTGCCCTGAACCTCGCTGGGTTCCAGGCCACTACTGTGGGCCTGCAGTGCTGACGGTCTCTTCAACTGTAGGTGCATCTGTTGGTCATATCACCTGCCTGGATCTACTGCACGTCCTGTTACCTATCTAAATCTACTGGGGTCCCTATTACCTGCCTAAATCTACTGGGGGCCCTATTATCTGCCTATATTTACTGGGGGCCAGGGGCGTAGCTATAGGGGGTGCAGCGGTAGCAGTCGCTACCGGCCCCTGCAGCATGAGGGGGCCCAAAAGCCCTTCTGCCACATAAGAATACAACAGTGTTATAAATGACACATGGTAGCCTGGGGGCCCCGTTTAACTTTTTGCACTAGGGCCCAAGAGCTTGATGTTACGCCTCTGCTGGGAGCCCTATTACCTACCTATATCTACTGGGGGCCCTATTACTTTCCTATATCTACTGGGCACCCTATTACCTATCTATTTCTATTGGGCGCCCTATTATCTATCTATATGTATTGAGGGCCCTATTAACCATCTATATATACTGGGAGAACTATTACCTATCTACAGACTGAGGGGACCCTATTAATATACCGACTGGGGGACCATATTACTTATATATTTATATACTGGCGGATCCTATTACCTACATATCTACCTACCTGGGTATATATAAACTATATACCTACCTACTGAGGGACATATAAACTATTTATCTACCTACTGAGGAGACCTATATACCTACCTTCTGGGAGGGGGTCTATAAGCCTACCAAATGGGGGCCTATAAAGGAACGATGGGTGACTCCCCATCTCCCACTGCAGGTACCTGGCTTTTCTATCATAGAAAAGCCAGTTGCTGTTGGGTTAGGGTGTCACCATACTTTCCTGTATAAACCCCCATTAGGAAGGGAGTGATATAAACCCACCAGTAGGTAGGTATATAGGTTCTGAAAAAGTGAAGATTCTAAAATGTTTGTGTGGTAAATTCTGCAGAGACGAGTTGTGGTCGGAAGAAGTCATCATGGTAGTCTGGGCCAGATGGAGAAGAAAAGGAAAGCGAACGACTCTGATCAGAAAAGACATTTCCTGTAAGTCACTAATTGCATCCATACAACTAGTATCTACCACTATATGGTCCCTGTATATTGTAAATATATGTTAATATTTCCTGTGTACAAGTGATGGTCACATGTGGTGGTTGTGTTTTGTCATGGTTTGGCAGTATTATTTGATCCTTAAGTAGTAATAGTTTTGGGTCTTGGTATTGTAGGAGTTTTTTTTAGTAACAATCGTTTGTATGGTATATTTGCTCCATATATAGGTGTATTATTAGGTGACTGTTATTTATAGGGTATTACACTGTCATACGGAGGTGAGCGCTTTTGAAAAATATAATTTTTCATCTCTGATTTTCATTGGACAGTGACTGCTGAGGTGATGGACATGATCTAGACATGATCTAGAATATGATCTAGATCTAGAATACGCAGAAAATTAGTGACAGGAATATAAGTTTTTTCTCTGTAAAAATACCTGCCATAGTTCACAATGTGGCGTGAAAAATGCTATGTGAATGCAGTCCTACAGAGCAAAACTTAACACAAAGGGCCCGGGCCACGGTTGTTTTTGGACCATAACAACGCCCCTGTAACAGATGTTTCAGTTTGTCCATGCAGAGATATACAACTACTACCCAGACGTTTAAAGTTGACGGGCAGTTGGCAACTTGTTAATTAAAAAAAAGTTTAACGTGTCACAGAAAGAGGTGAAAAAATATGTAGAATAATCAAGCATGAAAAAAATGTATTGCATTCAAATCTGCATGCACTAAGGAAAAGGAAAATGCTCCTAGTCAGGTGGGGAAATAGATCAGACAGGAACTGGTTAACCTAATGTAATGTAATAACATCTGTATTTAATTGATTCTAAATATTTGGGAGTTTTGGCATAATATAACATTTAAGTCGACAGCAGTCGACAGCTAGTTAATTGAAACACAAAACAATGAAAAATTACATAAAAACAAAGTCTAATATGACACAGAAAAGTTGAAAAAATTAGTAGAATAGCTAAGCGTGAAAAATGTTATGGCATTGAAATCTGCATGTGCCAAGGAAAAGAAAAATGTACCTAGTCAGTGTACCTGGTCAGAAAGGTTGGAAATGGACCAGTCAGGAACTGGTTAAACTAATGTAACATAATAGCACCTGTATTATTTCATAAATTAGATATGTTTGGGAGTTTTGGCATAACATAGCAACTATTATACTTTGCTGTTCTGGCCCATTTATAGTCAGATTTTTATGTGGATTCGGTTATAAACCCATAAAAATCCGACTGTAAAAGCATCCCCTTAGATCTGAATTTAAAATACAAGTTTTAGTCGATAGGTTTTTCTTGAAGTCGGATTTCAAAACCATTGTTGTTACAAAAAACTTGTTCATTCTTTCCACCATATTTTAGGTAAAAAATGTGTCCCAAATAATTCTATGTCAGATCTGCATCCAAAACCCCATAGAGATGAATAGGGCTTGTTTTCTGATTAAAAAAAACCTACTCATCGGACAACACGGTTTTAGGATTCAGAATCCCACGAGTATTTTGATATGTTTCATGTATAATACTTACAGCGAAATGCACCACATTTATCAGTCTTGATACACCTTGTGCATGTTTAGACCGTCTGATCTGAGTTTATGCCTTCTTTTAGTTGGCTCACTTTAAGCCACTAATTGTGGCAAAACTATGGCACATTTGAAACATATTTTGACATGTGTCATGTGGATGCAGCCCTTCATGTTCGTGAAATGGCGCCAGCACTTTGTTTTGCCGTTATTACAGTGACAATGTGTGTGAGATACTGTGTTGCCGTCATGAAACATTGCATGAACAATAGTCTAACAATAATAATAAAACAATAGTGATATTTATTACAGTACTGTATGTACCCTACCTGCACGGATAGATACAAAATCCATTTTAGTGATGTGAATTTTTACAGCTGAGTGCCGGAGTGAGATGGAACGTTGCCGATGGAATTGTAATAATACCCATTCTGTTAGCAGTGATCTAGTGCCAAGAGTAGAGCTGCACTCAGCTTAGTACTTCATGTTTACCACTAATTTATGCAGATAAATGAGCATTGTGTTATTAAGTGTCTCTCTTGGCATGAGACAAACAGTTTAGAAATAATTCATTATAGTTTTAAAGAAATAACAATCAAGGAGCCTTTGTGGGTGATTACAGAGACAATGTAATTTAAATGAGATTCAAAATATCCTGTTTCATCCTACTGACTGAATGTTAATCACCTGAGGAGACAATCCATAAAACACCTTTACTTAAGGGTTATAGGCATCCACTTTTATAGTCATCTGGCAGATATCTCAGACCAGAGTACTGGAAAGGGGGTTGCTGGACTTGGAAGGAAGAAAATCTCATTTACATAATTTTATGGAAGCGCTGAAACCTTTATTGAATATGCTAATTTTGCTTTTACCAAAGTGAGTGAAGATTTTTGTTTTTATAAACGAGACAAGAGCTCTCACAAATAAATCTTAATTAAGCAAAGTTCCGAATTTCAAGAGTTTAAAAAGTGTTGGAAGAGAAACATTTGTCAGTTTTTGAGATAACAAGTGTCAATTGTGCTGCTAGGGACCAACTTAGAAGATTTTCTAAGACGTTTCTAAAGCAGAATTCAATGAATGGAGGAAAATCAGCTTAAATGGTTTGTCTGGTGAAAAAAACAATATCAAATGGTTTACTGGGTCTTGCTTTTCAATGTTTTCTGTGCCAATTTGTCTTGTATTTAGTAATTTGGTGGAATTCCCGCTTAAAAACTGTATCTCTCTGCTCTGTAAAATTACAAAAAGTCTTTACTGTGCTTTGTCTATTTTCCTCTCTTCAACCTCAGTCTCATAACAAAACCTTTATTTCCTCCCTCATTTCAGAAGCCTTGAGTGCCAGGACCAGAAATGCGTGGCTTCAAAATCTGCCCTAAAAAGGCCGAATCCCTTTGGTCACCTGATCTCCTGGGTTCAACACAAACCTGCTTCCAGGTTTCCAGGACAGTT
Organism: Phyllomedusa bahiana; assembly: GCA_025379985.1. Taxonomy (NCBI): domain Eukaryota; kingdom Metazoa; phylum Chordata; class Amphibia; order Anura; family Hylidae; genus Phyllomedusa; species Phyllomedusa bahiana. The sequence continues at coordinate 39,598 of JAODAL010017684.1, forward strand.
TTCTGTCATTACACAGTGATGTAGAACTGCCAGAAGAACATAAAAAATATTAATAATAGTACATTACAAAACCGCTTAACTTTGGGAGGGAAAATTTTTAGATTTTTTTTCTTAATTGACAACGCAAATAACTCTGATACAGAAGATAAGTCATACTTAAAGCAAAAGATCACAGCTCTGACAACTGGATAGTTACTCTGGCAGAAATTAAAACATTGATAGTGATACCTTTTATTTGTTAACTAGACAGGCGTGTAGTTTAGGGGAATTTTTTAACTGGCTTCACAAGTTGGGGAGTTTAAACTTTTAAGTCATGTGACGTCTATTTTTTTGCAAAGCGTATGTAGTGTATAGGAGTTGGTGGTACAATACACTACTAAAGGTTTATAAAGAGTTTATAAGGTTTTCTGGTAGTTGCACTATCTGTATTAATTGCACTATAAGTAGTATGATAAGTGTTTTCTATTTGACCCATGTATTCAGCTTCTGCACATGTCTGTAAAATGTGTAAAGTCATGCTATCTTGCAGAAATCTAACTAGCTGCAGTCACTCAAAACTAATGACGGGAATCACCATGACAACACCTAGAGTGGGGGGTAGAGTAGTCTATATAAGTTAGGTAAATTCAGTGTACTTCTTCTCTACCCACTGGGGTGTCTCTCTCCAGGGAGCTCGTCTCTCCACTGATTTGCACCTTCAGGTTATTAGTATCATCTGTCTCCAGCAGCTTTCAGAGGTGCAATCCACCCTGCCACCCTAACATAGGCTATGCTGCTCCTGGGCTCAGGGCATCACTTTAACCCTTTGAAACCCTGGTCGCATGAGAGTGGATCAAGAAAGATGAAAAGCTAATCTACAATGGGAGGTATTTAAGTGAAGGACTGGATGTAGGAATGCTACCCTGCATTATTCTATTGAGTGACTTGAGCTGGCAGAAGAGACATGTAACACTCTGTGAATGTGATCCACTGCTTTGTATTTACCATCTTGCCTGGTGAAGTAAAAGAGGCCTCTGTTGGTGATTGTTTGCGCCTTTAACCCATCTGCCTCCTGCCTATTGTTTCTACACCGCACATCAAGGGCACCTCATACACCAACTAAAGCAGGCAGTTAAGGGAGAGACAATCATCAGAGTATGCTCCAGGGGGAAAACAACTACTACCATCATCCACAGTGCAAATCCCCTCTTCACTGGTGCTGGATGCCGGAGGAGCATGAGAGGTGTGGGTAGCAAAGTGTGTGCAGCCACCATGTCTAGGAGCAGTCTCGGGCTTGCGGCTGCCGCTACCACCATCTCCCTCTCCTCTGCCTGCCTCCGCATGCTATGGTTCACCACACATGTTTGGTGAATATATTGAGAAAAAGGCTGATACGCTGAACTTGTTCAAGTAGACAAGGACATATATTTGGGTATGTATGCTTTGTTAGCTTATAAGCTTTGTTATGGCTCTAAGATTATAATAGTTTATTCTTTGGTGTTTTATATTCCATTACGTTCTATAGTATTTTCAAACCAGTGATTCATTCTAAACCATTTTATTGTAAAATCGATTTAGTTAGAAGACAGGAGAGGTTGGTGTTGTTCTTCTCAGGGGGATACTCTTTAAAGTTTGGGTGACACTAGGATTTTAAAATGTAGAGGCAGTTAGATATGATTAAAGTTGTGTTTTAGTATTTGACCACAGGTAGTATTCAGTGATTTGGTATTTTAATGGTAATCAGCGGTTTTTATCAAGATCTGAGGCCATTAATTCAGTTTAAACATATAAACGTGGGTGTTTTTGGGAGGAGCATAACCATAAAAAAGAAGTTTTAATCCATCTCATGCCATGATCCAAGTAGCTTATTGGCATCTGCTAACAGTGAAGTATCTTGGACTTTCTGCAGTAACTGCTCCATAACCCATTCTCTCTGCTTTTTGGTGGCTCTAGCAATCTCCTGGATGAATATTGCAGGGATCCCAGGAAACTTCACAGAAGAAATGTGGATACACAGAAAAAAGAACAAAATTTCTCTTCCTCAATCATGCTTTTAGAAACAACATCTATGTAGGTACAGTATGCCTATTCTGGTGTTTTGGTCACTTACTTTTGCACTATAGCAGATTTTCAATCTATAGCCTTCCAATTTCTAGACCTGTTGGCTCAGTCTTCAGTTTCCTAGAGTACAGCAGAGCAAGTGATGTTACTTTTAGGCTAAGTTCACAAGGCATAATTGCAGGGCGTAATTACGCCCCGCAATTACGCCGTGTGTTCGGGAGCTCCCCCGACCCCATAGACAACTATAGACAACGCTGTGAATAATTGCCAGGTCACTTCTCTCCCCGCGAGTTGTATTTCACGAGCGGGGAGATGAGGTGTAATCCATAGTTCTCTATGAGAACTTTGGATTACCGTAATTATTGGGGCACATTTCACCTCGTATTGAGCGCAGTACACCGCAAAATATGTGGCAAATTATGTCCCAATTTAAGCAGTGTGAACATAGCCTTAGAGTCCACAGAACACAATGTTTCAGCCTCCTTAACACTACTCGGCCTTAGGAAAAGACACTCAATCACCCAATTTCGTTGTGAATATAACTGAAGAAGAGGACTATACCCATGTCCAATTGAAAGCTGAAAATAAAATTAGGGTTTTCATGTACTGGGACATTTTTATGGGTTTCACTATGGCAATAAAATTAGAAATTACTAGCAAATACAGAAAAAAGTGGGGACCCACAAAAAAGCAATGCTAAGGCTTAATACAAGTCAAGTCAAAGGATGAAAAGATCAGCCACCTGATTTACCTCAAGCGCCGTGTGCCAGGCATTCTGGTTTTGAAACTTGCTGTTGTTTGCCTAGTACAGAGCTACCTAGGCGTCCGAGCACCAGACCAATATAACCCAAAGGACTACAATACATAAGTGAGCTGTTTTTCATCTATGTTTGTATACAGTTACTGTTTCTAGTCAAAATGTAGTTTAGTATCTGTGGGTGGAAAGACATAATTAGGGTTTGGTGTTGTAGTTTTAATTTCCGGACACGTTAACCTTCATGTATAATGGAAGATGTACTGCCTTAAAAGAGCAAATAGTAGCCTTCTATTCCAAGCATGAATGTGTTGGCAAATTCAATTAGCAACTTCATTAGGTGCCTCTGGGGATTGTAAATCTGTACTATCCGTAACAAAAATCTATGTACACATTTATATTTGGATATCATTAAACATTTTTCTTGCTTTCTTATGTTCTCTTAGTCATTTCCTAGAGAAAATTGGAACAGCTAAAGAATTCAGATAAAATTAGTTAGTTAGGCTAAAATACATATTTATACTCCAGCTCAGATTATAGTATCTATTCCTCATGGAAAGTTTAGACTCCACAAATCCCAGAAATCAATAGTTGTCTGCGCAACTTCATAGTTGTTGTGGAAACTGGTGGTAAGAACTTCGGTTGATATGCATGAACGGGGCTGCTACAGTTTTCTGGGGTGCTTTGAGCCAAGAAACCTGTCGTAGCCCTGTTCTATAGATGTGTGAACAGTTGTATGATAAAACTTGACGCATTCTACTCCAGACGTGACACTTTTAAATGCAGCAATTATGCACGAAAAATATGCAATGCAAGGCATGCCACATGCCAGATTAGTGAATGCATATAAGACAATTTCATACATATGGGTGCATTCTACACTAAGTAAAAGCGATTTAGAACTGGTGAGTCGGCACCAAGTTCATACATATCGCCCTTTAATTTCTTAAAAACCTATTTTTTGTTTAAAATGAAAATTAATTTCTGTAAACTATGTGAACTGTGAGGACTAAACCCGTCTTCCAGCCATATCTACAGAAAGCCTATTTTTATATCCAGTACAATATTGTTTATTATTGAAGTCCGTACTTTAAATTCACATATTATTTCTCATAGAAATACAATTCTGTTTTTATCAGTTCAATTTTATTATTATCACATTTGCCTAAGGGTCTTAAGATGTCAAAAATAATGATATGGTAATTACACGCAGTACTGCTGATGTGTTCACTTAATTTCACATTAAATTCTTAATAATGTTGTAACTAATAATGCTTACGCTTAAACAGACGCCTGCCATACTTTTTAATATTTAGATTTTGATTAAAATATTAAGTTTTGCAAAAGGCGGAAAAGAAAAAGCTAAGCTACAAGAAATGAAAGGTAAATATTGTACTGCCTCCATAGGGATACTAAGGTTGAAGGAAAAGTAAGATAAGAAAAGAATTGAGATGAAAAAATTTAATTTACAGTCCAGTGAAAAAGATATAACCTTGACTGTGATGGACATGGTCATCTTCCCAACAGATAAGTGATATAACAATAGTAGCTTCCAAAAAGGGCAAAAAGGGGAATTGCCTAGTGATCTCCATCAACCAATTGTCTTTGGCCCTTTACAAAACATTCCTGCAAGACATGGGAGTTTCAAAGGATTTATAGTGTACCTACTATAAAAAGGTTTTACATGCATTGATAATCATACAGCAAAAAAATAGATGCCGGATCTACCTATACTGCTTGTGAGTACAAATCCTTTGGCTAACGTAGGAAAAATGGGCTCTCCAGTTTGAGTAAGGATGCATTCACACTGCATTTTCAGTCTACATTTGGTAAGATAAAATTAATACTTATAACAACACCTGAGCCAGGGGAGGTAGGATAAAATAATGCCAAAATTTTATTTTAATCCGCAGGATAAACGATAAAACATAGTATTAGTGGTAGAAAGGCAAAAAAGTCCGCTCATGCGTTTCAAGCACTGAATGTGCTCTTACTCAGCATTCATTCACTAGCACAAATATCCTTAAATAATAAAAACATTTATAATTATTTGTGCTCAACTGTAATGAAAATGCGGGATGACTAGCTGCATGCCTTGTGACCAGGAGAGAACCGAAAGCCACCTCCACTGAAAGCAGCCTTTAGACATGCACAATACTGGCCTGTGAGGTCAGACCGGGAAGATCTGATTGCAGAATCACTAAACATTGACATGCGCAGTTAAAGGTAACACAAATGTTAGAAGGATAGAAAAATGGTCATGTGACAGGTTCAAAACATTGCACCTTATTTTGTCTATCCCGACTATGAAATAAGCCCCTTTACCTCTTTTGAATGTTTTGGAGTCATATATTATGTTGATATGGCGGACATGGACGGACACAGTATGTGCAGATGAAACACCCATCTCTGACAATAAAGCTTAATGTTCATTAATACACAGCAGTTCACAATTTATGCAGGTAGATGTATAAAAAAAACACATATGCGGCACAAATGTTTTTACTGGTTGCTTATTTAAAGAATACAGTAGTGAAGTTGACCATGGTACAAGGAAAAAGTACACTGCTGTATATCAAGCTGATGGAGGTTAAAATGGAAACTCTTTTGGCCTCTATCAGATAAAACTCAGCCTAAGAGTAGAATAAGAGGAGTCAAATGGTTTGGGGTTCATTGCTAGCCTGTTCGGTCTGATGTTGACATGGCAGACACAGTCTGTGCAGATGAAACACCAATGTATATCTGCCATATCAACATCAACCCGAACAGGCTAGAAATAGACCCCAAACCAATTGACTCCTCTTACTCTAATCTTAGGACGATTTTTATCTGATGGAGGCCAAAAGAGTTTCCTTTTATCCTCCGTCAGGTTGGTATATAGCAGTGTACTTTTTTCTTATACCATGGTCAACTACACTACAGTTTTCTTCAAGCCCTTAAGGACACTGGACGTAAACCTAAATCCCAGTGTCGGTAAGCGGCGTGATCCCACTACACAGCCGGTGGGTAACAGTTGCTAACTTCAGATAATACCCGCCGCATACATCCCGTGCTGTTTAACCCTTTAGACACCGCAGCCCTTGCCAGCATCTAAATGAATGAGAAACGGTGCTGCGCACAGTTCCTCGCTCCAATCAGAAACCCGCGGCAACATCATGGGGCCCAGATCATTTAACATGGCAGCTGGAAGCGTTGTGATGACTTCCATCTCTGCCTTGTTTTTTGTTTCACTACTTCTTGCTCCCGGCAGGAAGTAGTGAAACCGCCATCTTTGTACACCCTAATGCATTGTATAGACAATGCATTATGCTCTATAAATTGCACAACCTATTGGTCAAACACCTTGGGGAACTTGATGTTAAAGTGATTTTTTTTTTTTTTAAGTGTAAAAAAAATATTAAAAGTTCAAATCACCTCCCTTTCACCATTTTACAAATAATAAAAAAATAAAGTTACACATATTTGTCCGCGACCGAAAAAGTCCGATCTATTAAAAGGAAACATCATTTATCCTGTACGCTGAGCAACGTAGAAGAAAATAAATTCCAAACGCCAAAATTGTGGGTTTTTTGGTCATTCCACCTCCTTTAAAATTTGGAATAACAGTGATCAAAAAAGTCACATGTATTCCAACTGATATCAATAAAGGGTGACAAGTATGAACGGGGCTGTGCCAGAATTCTGGCCTCAAAAAGCTGTAGTAAACCAGTTCTATAGATGTATGAATGGGCGCACTCCAAACTTTGACATAAGTGCCTGGGTACCGCACCAAATACACTTTTTAGCGCGCAAAAGTTTAGGGGCGTTCTGGGGGCGTCGCACCACATTAGTAGAAGTAGACACATTTATGATTCTTTGACGCCAAAACTTTGGCGCAGAACAATTAGAACAATCAGACCAAGTTGAAGGTGGTGCCTGAGCCTGACAAGCCATATTGGCACTAGACTGCTCTGTATGTATGAATTGCAGAAGAACAGTTTCATACATTCTGGCGCAGTCTATACTACCTTAAAGCGATTTAGAACTGGTCTATCAGTGCCAGAATTCATACATGTCACCCAAAATCTACACTGCAGCCCACAAAAAATGCTCTAAAGTCTGTAGGTTTTAGTACAAAAAAGTTATAAGCCGCTGAAAGTGGCTCCACTGCGCAAATTTCAAAGATAGAAAATGTTTGGATTTTTTTTACGGTACTATAACATAACAGAAACCCTACATGTTTGGTATTGCCGGAATAGTATCAACCTTCAGAATACAGAGAACACATCATTTATACCGGAGAGTGAACTTCCTAAAAAAAATCCCCGCAAACATGGTACAAGTACTTTTTTCACATTTTGCCCAACCTGGAATTTTTCTGCGGTTTCCCAGTATATTCTATGGTAATATGAATAACACCATTAGAAAGTACATCTTGTCCCGCAAAATAAAAGCCCTAATTAGTCTAGGTAGGTGGAAAAATAAAAAGTTATGGCTCTTAGAAGCTGGAGAGGGAAAAACAATCGTGTCAACCAAAGTAAAAACCGCAAGGTCCTTAAGGGCGCATCCCCACTGCACAAGACAAATACCGGCCGGTTTGCCGGCCGGTATTTGTCCTGTTTTGCGCCCGTCCCCACGGCTTTTCTCCGCGATGAGCGGAGAAGAGCCCTCCCCCCCTCCCATTGAGAAGCACAGATTCCGTCCGAAAACCTGACGAAAGATTGTGCTTATACAATGTTTTGCCGCCGGACCACTGGCGGCAAAACCGTCCGACGGCAAAACCCGTGCAGTGGGGACTGCTGCACAGGTTTTCCATAGAGCACAATTGTGCTCATTTTCGTCTGGTTTTTCAGGCGGCTGAGAAACCGGCCGAAAACCCGTGCCGTGGGGACAAGCCCTAAGGCACAGGTGTCAAACACAAGGCCCGCGGGCCGAATCCGGCCCGTTGCCTTGTGTTATCCGGCCCGGCACTTGTTGCTGAGCTGTGCTCCGCAGCGGCTTCTTCTCTCAGTGAGACAGGAGCAGGCAGGGGCAGCACAGCTCAGTGAGCTCCGGGGGCGGGACCGGCAGCACAGTGACTCGGGGGGGGGGGGGGGGGCGGCAGCTCCACACAGTAAAGACCACAGACTGCCCTGGCTCCGCCTGCTCAGTGCTCCAGCCCCCCCCCTGCGGGCCCTTTGGCAGGACGGCTGAGCAGAGGAGCTTCCTGCCCTTTGAGAAGATACCTGCTCCTTCACTACTTCTCCTTTCACTCTTGGGCCAACCAGCTGGCCCCTACCCCCACCCAGGTCTTACTATTTGCCTGCCTCCCCTCCCTGGGCTCCACTATCTAGCCCCTATTTTCCCTCTCTGGGCCTCCATCATCTGGCCTGCCTCCTCCCCCCTGGGCCTCCACCATACTAGCCCCTATCTCCCACTCTGGGCCTCCACCATCTGGCCTGCCTCCCCCTACCTGGGCCTCCACCATCTGGCCTGCCTCCCCCCTGGCCTCCACCATCTGGCCTGCCTCCCCCTCCTTGGGCCTCCACCATCTGACCTGCCTCCCTCCTGGGCCTCCACCATCTGGCCTGCCTCCCACTCTGGGCCTCCACCATATGGCCTGCCTCCCTCTCTGGGCCTCACCCATCTGGCCTGCCTCCCCCTTTCTGGCCTGCCTCCCTGGGTTTCCACCATCTGCTGCCTCCACCATCTGGCCTGCCTCCCCTCTGGGCCTCCACCATCTGGCCTGCCTCCCTCTCTGGGCCTCCACCATCTGGCCTGCCTCCCTCTCTTGGGCCTCCACCCTCTGGCCTCCCCTCCTCTCTGGGCCTCCACCCTCGGGCCTGGCCTCCCTCTCTGGGGCCTCCACCATCTGGCCTGCCTCCCCCTCTGGGCCTCCACCATCTGGCCTGCCCCCCCCTCTCTGGCCTCCACCAATCTGGCCTGCCTCCCTCTCTGGGCCTCCACCATCTGGCCTGCCTCCCCCTCGGGGCCTCCACCATCTGGCCTGCCTCCCCCCTCTCGGGGCCTCACCATCTGGCCCTGCCTCCCTCTCTGGGCCTACCACCCTCTGACCTGCCTCCCTCTCTGGGCCTCCACCCATCTGGCCTGCCTCCCACTCTGGGCCTCCACCACCTGGCCTGCCTGCCACCATCTCAGGGCCACCACCATCTGGCCTGTCTCCCTCTCTGGGCCTCCCCATCTGGCCTGCCCTCCCTCTCTGGCCCCCCACCATCTGGCCTGCCTCCCTCTCGGGGGCCTCCACCTCTGGCCTGCCTCCCCCCTCTGGGCCTCCACCATCGGGCCTGCCTGCCTCCCTCCCTGGGCCTCCACCTCCTGGCCTGCCTTCCCCCCCCCCCCTCTCTGGGCCTCCACCATCTGGCCTGCCTCCCTCTCTGGGCCTCCCCCTTCCGGCCTGCCTCCCTCTCTGGGCCTCCACCATCTGGCCTGCCTCCCTCTCTGGGCCTCCACCCTCTGGCCTGCCTGCCTCCCTCTCTGGGCCTCCACCATCTGGCCTGCTCCCCTCTTGGGCCTCCACCCTCGGTCCTCCCTCTCTGGGCCTCCACCATCTGGCCTGGCCTCCCTCTCTGGGCCTCCACCATCTGGCCTGCCTCCCTCTCTGGGCCCCCAAACCATCTGGCCTGCCTGCCTCCCCTCCTGGGCCTCCCCCATCTGGCCTGCCTGCCTCCCTCTCTGGCCTCCACCATCTGCCGGGCCTGCCTCCCTCTCTGGCCTCCACCATCGGGCCGCCTGCCTCCCTCTCTGGGCCTCCACCATCTAGCCTGCCTGCCCCTCTCTGGGCCTCCAACCATCTGGGCCTCCCCTCCCTCTCTGGGCCTTACAACCCTCTGGCCTGCCTGCCTCCCTCTCTGGGCCTCCCCCCTCTGGCCTGCCTGCCTCTCTTTCTGGCCTCCACCCTCAGCCTGCCTGCCTCCCTCTCTGAGCCTCCACCATCTGTCCTGCCTGCCTCCCTCTCGGGCCTCCACCCTCTGCCTGCCTCCCTCTCTGGGCCTCCACCAATCTGGCCTCCTGCTCCTCTCTGGCCTCCACCCCTGGCTGCCTCCCCCTCGGGGCCCCCACCCTCTGGCCTGCCCCCCTCTTGGGCCCCCCACCATCTGGCCCTGCCCCCCTCTCGGGGGCCTCCCCCCCTTGGCCCTGCCTCCCTTCGAGCCTCCCCCCTCTGGCCTGCCTCCCCTCTGGGCCTCCACCTCGGGCCTGCCTCCCTCTCTGGGACTCCCCCATCGGGCCCGGGCTCCCTCTCGGGGCTTCCACCATCGGCCCTGCCTGCCTCCCTCCCTTCCCGGGCCCCCCCTTGGCCTCTGCCCCCCCTTTTGGGGCCTCCACCATCGGGCCTCCCTCCTCCCTCTCTGGGCCTCCACCACTGGCCTGCCTGCCTCCCTCTCTGGGCCTCCACCCTCTGGATTTCGTTTTTTCCATGAAAATGTTTTCAATTTTCGATTTGATTGTCGATTCCCATTAAAGTCAATGCAAGGTGAAAATGACACGATTGCGATTTTTACCCGGTTTTACCGGAAAAATCGGATCGATCGTGATCGAGAAACTCGTCTCGATCTCGATTTTTGCTGATCTCGATTAACTCTACTCATGATGTATACCTTGGACATAGAACAACAATGCAGTATGAATGCATGCAACTACACCATTTTCTAAAGAGGCAACCAGTAAAAAATGTAAATCCTTATATGTTGTTGTTTTAACATGGTGGGCTGTGGGGGACATATACCAATGTCTAAACACCTATACGATGGCACACCATACTGTTGGAAGTATAAGCCGAAATAATCCTCATGATGTATACATTGATTTTAAAGTACAAATACAGTATGAGTGCATGCAAGCCTTGCAGTATTTTTTTACTGTTACTAGGGACCATTATTGTTTTCAACTCCTATTTTTCTCTTTTTCATTTATCCTTTCTTAAGTACTTTAGAAAAAAAAAAGTTTTGACGATTCTGACAGAACTCCATTTTTTAAATCTGACATTTGTCGGTTTATGTGTGCAGAACTTTTTGATACTTTTACCTATCCACGTGATTCAGAGAATGTTTTCTTGTGACACATTGTGCTTTAAGTTGGTGAAAAAATTTGGTGCATACAATCCTTGTGTATGTGTGAAAAATATCAAAATATTGTAAAAATCTTGAAAAGTTTGCCATTTTCAAAGTTAAAAAAATTCTGCGTGCAAGACAGATTGTTATTTCCCAAAAATTAGTTTATAACTAGCACCTTCCATATGGCTGGCATAATTTTTTTAATGTATTTTTACTTTTTACAACATCAGGGGCCTTAGAAATGTAGCAGCATTTTTTCACATTTTCAAGAAAATTTGCAACTTTGATTTTTTAGAGACCAGTCTAGTTCTGACATAGCTTTTAGGGACCTGTATGCGAGATACTATCCTCCATAACTCCATCTAAGACACTAAAGCAGTTAAAGTATTCAAAACTAAATTTAGAAGGTTTATTAACCTACTAGGTGTTGCACAGAAATGAAAACAAAGTGGAGGTGTCACTTTTTTTTGCAGATTTTCAATTTTTATCCACTATTCTCTGGAACACGGTAGATTTGACCAGGAAAATGCATCTCAATATCAATTCCTACAATTCTGACGTTTTTAGAAATATCCCATATGTGGTCCTAGTGCGCTATTTGGCTCAACCACAAGCCTCAGAATAGGAGGAGCACCTACCGGACTTTAGGGTCTCATTTTCATTAAGTTTTTCTTTAGGTACCATTACAGGTTTGCAGACACCCTAATGTGCTAAAACTTAATAAGCACCCCTTAAAATACCCCATATTGGAAACTACATATGTTAAGGAATATATCCAGGGGTGCAGTGAGTGTATCGACCCAACAAGTGTTTCCCAAATTGTTTTAACATTAGACGCAATCTGCAATTTTACTTGCGGTTGTTCTTGCATTTTTTTTAATATACTTATCCAATTTTATGTACTTTTATTCTGGCATTTGCTGTCGTATCATGTGTAAACCCATAGGGCCACATGTATGAAAACTGACTTGGTCTAAGACTTTCTTTGTTGCCCATAGCAACCAATCAGCGTTCCCCTTTCATTTCATATAGTGCTCTGAAAGAATGAAAAGTGCGCTTTGATTGGTTGCTATGGGCAACAAAGAAAGTCTTAGACCTAGACAGTTTTCATACATGTCCCCCATAATGTTTTGTGCATTTTAATTATGCATCAATAAAAATATAAATGTATAGTGTATAGACTTAATTGTTGTCTGCTTGAGGATCAGGTCAAACATATATAGCATATATATTAGGAAAATCTCCAGGTCTATATCTATTCATATTTATCCAATAAGGACAAAAAAGTGTCCTTTTGGCTTCCATAGGAATGGTATGTTATATACACACACCTTTTTCTTCTATTCTACAGGAAAGTAGACTTTACTTTTGTTTTAGAGTGGAATCCCAGGAGAGATGGATTCCCTTACATACCCACACAATGGCATATGTTAGGAGTCTTCCATCAGAAGTATTCATCATGTGTTCATGTTGCAGGGAAATGATGAAAATAGGGATTTGAAATCTCTAAAGGAAGATGATCAAATCATGGAAGATGTTAAAATAACAACTCTGTGGGGTGATTTCCCAAAAGAAAGTCAGTGATTTGATCAAATCCCTGAACTGTTTTACTGAAAAGATGGATCATCCCTTAGGGATTTGATCAAATCCCTATTTTTTAGCATTTCCCTGCGACATGCATATCTCCAGTGGAAGGCTTAGATTCTGTGAATGAGGAGCATTGGATTCAGAAATGTTAATGTCATATATACTACCGAGACTCTTCATTAGTTCACTAGACATCATGTCAGTGAGGGCAATGTAGAGGAAATAAAAAAATAAGGGGAACATGTATAAAAACTGTCTAGGTCTAAGACTTTCTTTGTTGCCCATAGCTCCCCTTTCATTTTTTCATATAAATTCTTATCACAATTTATAGAAAGACTAAGCTCTAAGCTTTCCATAACATTTCTGAAAAGGCCTTTAGTATAACATGTCCAAATTTTAATACACATGTTGCCCCCCTGTCACTGTACAGATATTCTACTTTTTACATTATAGAGAACTACTTTCTGGAAAAAAGATGACGGTATAAATTGCATCTGAAGTTGAAAATGCAAAGCAGAATCTTGTTCATGCATCTTCCCTCACATATACTGATTGCTAGATACTTTATATATTAATTGCTAAATGAGAGTGTAAAAATCACCAAAGAATAACCAGAAATATTGTACAGCGTATTATATCATATATGGAACCCTAGGCTAGACTCCAGATTTCAACCTTTTATAGCTGTTTTTCAGTCATATAACAATATTTTGTCCCAAGTGTAATTATACAGGGTGGAACCAAGCCATAGAAACAGTGTGATCTTTGTATTGTAAATGGAATTATACTGTGCAAGTGTATACAGTATAGTGTGTATGTAAGGGGTTAAATGACTTAGTACCTTATGTAGGGCAGAGGCCAACTTAACATAGAAAAGCATGGCCGGACCTACAGCCAACCAGTGTGAGGAGGATCAAGGGGTTTCCAGGTGTCTGAGGTGATTTGGTTAAGTTAAGAAATATGTGGTGATGGTGACTTTCAAATAGACTTTCAAATAGAAATATGTGGTGATGAAGATAGGGAAAAAACCACAGGTACAGTGGTGATGAACTGAGAGCGCTATTTGTTCCCTATCTTCATCACCACATATTTCTTATTGAAAGTCCCCTGATGAACCATATGGGGAAACGCGTCGGGACAGGTTTTTTTTATGCTCTTTTGACTTTGGATAGGTTTTTGTCAATAGCTATTTTCATCTGTCTTAGTTCTCTTGGAACCAACCCTCACTGATGATGTCAGAATTGTGAGTAAATCCCACCTGAGTATTGAACTGTGATTTGTAGGGTCGGTTCTATAAAGCTTTGACAAATTTATAACCTATATTTGTGCTAATTTGCATTGTGGTGGTTTCCTTTATATATTGTCTTCATTGTCATTGGTATTGTGATGGTTTTTAATGGTTTTTGATTAAAAGTTGTATTTTATACTGGGAATTTTTCTTTTTTCTGTGAGCCATACGTATTCATTTCTGGTTCTATCTAAAATTTGTAAGCACTAAGATGAAGTTCCAGCATATGGAATTATCTCCCACACTAGCCGGCAGTGTGGGGACCAGGCGGAAGGCTAACATCTGTCTGTGACTCACAGGGAAAGAAGGATGGAAAGAAAAGGAGAGAAGCAGGAACAGGTAGACAGGAGAGAGAAGGAGAGACAGAGATTAGGGCACTTTGTGTAACTGTCCTGGAAGAGTGGAAGAAGCAAAGAGACAGAAGTGTGGACAGTGAGCGACACTGGGAGAGTGGAAGTGGAGCTGAAGACAAGAAGGCCAAAACAGGTAGCATAGGAAGCATACCATTGCGAGCAAGTAGCCCATCAGCAAGACTATTGCCCAGGACCACAGCTGTTTCATTGTCTGCCTGTGGAAGTGTTGTAAACCTGATAAGTATCAACTGTTAGTAAAGCCTACAGATAACAAACCTGAGAGTCTCTGGGGTTAATTCAAGCACATCCCTGGTGCCCTACACCTCCCAGAAATCCCATATGGGAATGGTCCCCCGAAAGTGTCAGCTCAGAATGGAAAGGCGGTCACATTTGCGTACAGCTCTCCATTAAGTTTTATGATATGCCATCGAAGTCTGTGGAGGGAACACCACTTAAACTTATTAAGATAACTTGTCTTAAGGAATAATGTATTTACATTTTTGAAACTCAGTGGGCCTCATTTATGCAATACGGTGGGTGTTTTGGAAGCATGCGCTGATCAGCGCGTATTTCCAAAGCATGGGGGGGCCGTCAGCCCACCAGCCCCATTGACATGCATTGTTTGCAGTGGGTAATCGCCGCGAATAATGGACATGTCAATTCTCTCTCCGCGCATACAATACGATCGGATTGTACGCGCTGCGGGATGACGCGCAATCCATAGCTCTCTATGAGAGCTATAGACTACCGTAATTGCGGCGTGCATGTTGCCACATATAAAGCGCAATACGCGGCAAAATGCATGTCGAAATAAGCCGAGTGAACATACCCTTACGCTTAGATAGTTTTTATAAATGAGGCTGTACGTCTTGCTTGTTGAACACAGATGCTATGCTCACTTTCAGAGAAAGTCTCTGTGCACAACATGAGCCTCACTACACATACACTTTTTGCACAATATGTTGTCTATTATAGATGGGCCTTAAAAGGTATACCAATGCTTGTTCACTGCAATGCCCTTTGTGACCTCAGTGTAGGGCTCTTAGTACAGTACCCCTCATTGACAGACAACTTTTTTCCCTGCAAACTGGCATCTAGGAAACTTTATCCACAGTTCAGCTCTGACACTACAGCATGCCATCACTGAAAGAAAACTTGTTGAAACAGGTGCATGTACTTCATTCTTTCCAACTTTTTGAGGGACACTTACAGTGAGAAATATATATTTATTCATTGCTATCTATAGACTTCATTTGTAGTGTTGAGCGATTGCATTGGCTATCGAGATCGATCGATAGTCGATAGTCGCCCCGCTATCGATACAGGATTTTTCGATAGTGAGCATCGATTATGCGCGATTACCATTAAAGTCTATGGGGAGAGCAACAACACCTTCATTATTACAACCCAAACAATGCAGGAGTAGCAGAAATTAACATCCACATCAGTCAAATGATACGTCCTACATCTTAGGCAACACACTTAGGTTATAAAAAGTCACAGAAAACAAAGTCAACAACCATGTACTCTATCCCTGTCTTGTACCACAGCCTGACCCTTAAACCCTGCAATCACCCACAAATTAAAAAGGTGCCAGAAGGCAAGTAAGATTTTTGAACCATCATGTTACTTGAACTGGACATTGAATATCCCTGTCCTGGAACCAGCATGAGCCCCAAAACCTGCATGACCTCCACATTTAAAAGTGCCGCAAAAAGCGGAGTCTTTCAACCCACCATTATTAGTTTCACTGGACAAAGACTATACCTGTCCTGCCACAGCATGAGCCCCATACCTGCATGACCCCCACATATAAAAAGTGCCAAAAAGGAGTCTTTCAACCACCCATTTTAGTTTTCACTGGACATTGACTATACCTTGTCCTGGGCACAGCATGAGCCCCAAACCTGCAAGATCCCCACATTTAAAAAGTGCCAAAAAGGAGTCCTTTCAACCACCTTTTTATTTTCACTGGACATGACTAGTACCTGTCCTGGGCCATAGCATGACCCCAAACTGCAGACCCCCACATTTAAAAAAAGTGCCGGAAAAAGAGTCTTCAACACCTTTTTAGTTTTCACTGACATTGCCTATACCTGTCCTGGGCCACAGCATTGAGCCCCAAACCTGCATGACCCCACATTTAAAAAGTGGCCGGAAAAAAGTCTTTTCAACCACCATTTTAGTTTCACTTGACTTTGACGATCCCTGGCCGGGGCCACAGCATCCCCCCCAAACCTGCATGACCCCCCACATTTAAAAAGTGCCGGAAAAAGGATTCTTTCAACCACCATTTTTAGGTTTCACTGGACATTGACTTACCTGTCCGTGGGCCACCAGCATGAGCCCCAAACCTGCATGACCCGCACACGATTTACAAAGTGCCGGAAAAAGAGTCCTTTCAAACCACCATTTTAGTTCACTGCGACATGACTATACCTGTCCCTGGGCCACAGCATGAGCCCCCAAACCTGCCTGCCGCTCCCCACACATTTAAAAGTGCCGGAAAAAGAGTCCCTTTCAACCACCCTTTTGTTTCACTGGACATGACTAAACCTGTCCTGGGGCCACAGCATGAGCCCCCAAACCTGCAAATGACCCCCACATTTAAAAAGTTGACGGAATAAAGGAGTCTTCAACCGACCAATTTTAGTTTCACTGGACCATTGACTAATCACCTTCCTGGGCCACAGCATGAGCCCAAACCTGCATGACCCCCCACATTTAAGAATGTGCCGGAAAAAGGAGTCTTTCAACCACCATTTTAGTTCACTGGAACATTGACTAAACCTGTCCTGGGCCACAGCATTATGCCCCAAACCGCATGACCCCCACATTTAAAAGGGCCGGAAAAAGGAGTTCTTTCAACCACCATTTTAGTTTCACTGGACATATGACTATACCTGTCCTGGGCCACAGCATTACCCAGGGCAGGTTACAGTGGGATGCGGTGAAAGCCGCAGGCTGCGTCCGACATCAATATAACACGCCAGGTAAAATGCCCTTAAGACCGCAGCAACGAAAACTGTCGAGCTGAGCAAGTGCGGAAGCGAAGTGTAGAACTCCACACTTCCTCTGTACACGAGTAAATACCTGGGTAGCGCTTGCCCCTCCGTAGTGAGTGTGGACCAATTGAGCCTTCACTTGGAAATACTCGGTGGTTAACGCTCCTGTTTACACCCAGGTGCTCTTATCTTTGGCATTTCTTATTTCTCATTTTACTCACGTGCTGAGGAAATGTTCTCTGTACTTTGTTCTCTGTCTGGCCTCCATACTTCCATGTTCTCTGATAACCTACATCTGGTCAAGTTTTCCTGTAACCACCTTGGACAATTTCAGAAGGAAATTTTTTAACAGCTATTTTGATAACAACAAGTTGTGTTAGTACTTTAATTCCTAGAAAAACCATTTTAAATAGGATGGAATCCCACCAAGACTTTGTTTCTCTTTTTTTCATTGTATTAAATGGGTTGTCCTCAATACAGGGAATGATATCTAATGTTAAAGATCTTGCAAAAACAAGTCATTTTGCAAATATGAGTCCATTAACAGAGTCCAACCTATTCCTGTTTTTTCTGACAGCAACCATCACCCTTGAGCCACTCTTGTGAACAATTGGCAGAAAACAAAATCCTGTTAGAAACAACATTTTTTTAGAAAGGACCTTAGTATAGCAGCATGTCACAGCAAAAATGCCCCCAAAAATTCCAAAGTATGACCCTTGATCCACTTTGGTCAATTGTTAAGAACAAATGTCTGTGTATAAAACAACATTTTTAGATAGGACCTTAGTAATAGCTGCATGTCACAGCAAAATCCCACCAAAATTTCAAAGCATGACCCTTTGACACTTTTATCATTGTGGAAGAACAAATGTCTGTTAGATAACAACATTCTAAGAATAGGACCTGTAGTAGATACTGCATGTCACAGGAAAATGCCCCCAAAAAATTCAAAAGCATGACCCATGAGCCACATTGGTCAATTGTGAAGAACAAATGTCCGTTTAGCAAACATCATTATTTTTATATAGACTCTGTATAGTTGCGCATTCAAAGCAGCATGGAAACCCAAAAAAAATATAAAAATAGAACTTCTCAGCCACGTGTTAAAAATTGTGAGGGAGAAAATTGCCACTTAGCAGCCACATTTCTATTCCAAAGGACCATAATAATAGCTGTAACTAACAGCAACATGACCCCAAAAATTATAAATCTATGACTTCCTCATCCCTATTAAAAATTGTGAGGGAGAAAATGCCACTTAGAAGTCACATTCTGTCCAAAGGACCATGATTATTGCTGTATCTCAACAGCAACAAACCGTCAAAACATTGACAAGCGAATACTCTTAAGATAAAGTGAGTAAATTGGGGAATACGGTGTTGTCATGAAACTTGCTGTCATTTACAGTCTCCTCTCAGCAAAACCCATCAAAATGAACTGTTGGTAAAAGATAATAAAAATTGCAGTAAGAAATGATCCTTTAAAAAAAAAAGTTTCAAGAGGACATTTCTGTTGAAAAAGGAATGTGAAGAAGACCGGCAACTAATCGGTGACCCTGCAATTTGGGCCACAACATCATCAGAGATCTCGATGCTGATTCATCTGTGATGAAAGTCAAACCGAACCACATTATCTGTGGAAAGCCGGATGCGTATTGTTCTGTAATGACTCCTCCAGCTGTGCTGAAGGTCCGCTCAGACATGACGCTGGCTGCTGGGCAGGACGAACACCCCTCTATGGCGTGACGAGCCCAGCTCGGACATTCGTCCATTTTGGATCCCCAAAGTCTATAAGGGTTCCGAGACACATCAAAAAACATCGGTGTTGAGACCATATAGTCGTGGGCACCATGATCTTTAAGCTGATCTCGGTGAGTTGGATTTGTGCCCAGCATTGCATGCGTTTGAGGAGGAGGTAAACAAAGATTGCCAGCAGGTTCACACCATTATGCTTCAGCCACCTTTGCCTGCTGCGCCCGCTAACCCTACTTGGCACCTACCTCCTCTCTGTCACGAGTGTCGCTGAAGGTGTTCCACCGAGACAATTGGGGAACTAGAAGCAGACGCAACAGATGTCTCCAGTTGATCAATCAGCAAGGTCTCCATTTCCTGCATTTTAATCTCTATTTGGGTGGGTGGAAGGAAATTGCTGATTTTTGTTTTGTACCGGGGATCCAGGAGGGTGGCGCACCCCAGTAAACTGGTTGTTCATTTTGTAATGGCCTTAATGCGAGGATCATGTTGGAGGAAATGGAGCAACCCAAGCACTCATGTGAGAGATGGGAGCCTTGATTTCCTACAAGCCTCTGGGTCGAGGGGGCCTACAAACTGATCTTCCGCAAACTTCCTCCACCTCCACAAAGTCCGCGGCCAACCTCTTTCCAAGGCAGGGACGTCGTTAACTACGGTGTCTAGAATACCTCCACCTCCTCCTCCTCCGCAGCCGTCCGCACAGCTTCAACACAGCCCCTGGCTATGCCCTGAGAATGATGCACCGAAGCTGAAAGCCCACCCTGCACTATCTCTGGACCCCGAACCACTGCCTATGATGACCATGAAATTGTAAACTGACGGGCCTGTGGATTTGACGGAGAGAAAGGCTCCGTGTCCGCATCTGTGTCCGTCTCCTCCTCCGCGCTGGCTGACCGGTTGTTTCTGAGTGTCCAACGATCGTTTCCAGAACTAGAATCACCACAATGCTCAGCTGACAAGGGCATTGTCCGCGACTACCATTTTTTTGGTGGCTTCTTCAAAACTGGCAAGGATGGTGCAAGCTCTTTCCCTGCCTCCACTCTCGTGGTTCAACACCCCCGAGGGGGTCCGTACCCTGCTTGTCAGGCCATGTGTCACTTCGTACTGCGTAATGGCATTGGCGCTGTGCTGCCACAATCGCAGGAAGGCATGTGGAGGGTGAATTCAGCGTGTTGCCACTCCAACAATGAGAACGGTTGAGGGGAGGCCGAGCTGACGCTGCCAATACGCAGCCAGGCGGGATAAAGCAGGTGCGAACGCGGAAGTAGACGAACTCATACCTCGAGCCTTTCTGATTCAGCAAGGGCAGTCCCAGACCCGGGTAGCTCTTTAGAAATTTCTGGACGACAAGGTTTCATGACATGTCCATGCCAAGGGATGAGCTCCAGCCTAAACCGTTCTTAAGGGCGTCAAGCAGATTTCGCCCTTATCGCACACTCACCTGCCTTGCACAAAGGTTCTTAGTCACCCACCTTCGCTCGGTCTCATTGCTTAGCGCCGCCACAGCATCCTGACCTTGTTGTGTGGACGGTCTCCAAGCAGATTATTTACAACACGGCCATGGAGTCTCTGTCACAGATGCCACCAGAGGACCTTGGGGGGGGAATAGAGCCTGCACATCCCTGCAGTTTTTGAAGAGCGTGCACCGCGCCTGAGAGCCACCTCACCCCCAAGACAACGCACCCAGCTCACCCAGATGAGCTGTCACTGAGATAAAGCGGCCTTGGCCGTGCTTACTAGTCCATGTGTCGGTGGTGAATGGACTTTTCCGGACACCGATGCAGACAACGCCGCTTGAAAATATATAGATGACACGCATGCTGGCCCAGGGCAGGGCCGCTTTTCTGGCAAAGAAATTTGCCTGCTCGGCAACTGGATATTTGGGGCATCGGGGCCAATGACGTGGCGGAACCCATCTGGGTCCACCAGACCGGAAAGGCAACATTACCAAGGACAAAAGCCCTGGCAATGCCGAGCATTCAGGCTTTTGGCTTTGGATGGTTTTGGTTAAAGGTTTCTTTCTGTTCCCAAACTGGAGACAGAAGGTGCTGGCTGCTAGACTGGCCGCTGTAAACGCTGTGCAAGTCGGTCGTCAAAACTGCGGAAGGATAAGGGGAGGAATGTCACAGGTGTGCTGGGGAACTCACGGGCGACGTGGACGGCTGAAGCGGAGGCTGATCCAGATCATGACTCTGAGAGACATGGGCAGCGGAGGGAACTCTTGGTGTTGGCGGAGGAGGAGGAGCGGAGACAGAGGGATGTTACGTGGTTGGAGGCCCGGCGTCGGTCTGGCCTTTTCTTTAGCCAAGTGTTCCCTCCATATCAAACTCATGCATTCTCAGCATGTGAACTAACATGTAGGTGGGTGGTTAACCACTTAAGGTTCTTTGCCTCTATTTATGCGTTTACCGCAAAGGCGGCATATGACTCGCTGGGTGGAACAGAGGCTTCTCAAAGAAGGCCCAGGCTTGAGAGGTCCTGACCTTTGGACGGCATAAGCGAGGAGCCTGTTTGCGCTGACCTGGCTGGCGGAATCATATCAGCGACTTCTAGTATCTGTGGCTGCGACCGCCCTCTTACTCCCTTTTTGTGGCGGGACCCCCGTATTGACACTACCCCATCGTCTTCCGCCTCCTCTGTCCACTGATGAAGCGCTCGCACGCAAATTCCTGGCGGAAAAGACCAGGATGGAGCCGCAATGTCGTCATCATCATCATCATCAACACAGGTGACTTGGTCTAGTTCCTTACTTTTCTGCATCCAGAAGCTGCGGGCTACAAGCAAGGGCACTGCAAGCGTTCCGACCGCCGTCCGGGAATTTTGAGCCGATTGACCCCGTCTTCCTTCACCCCACTGGTGGCATCAGTAACTTGGCGTCAGAGCAGACTAAATCATCCTCTTGATCTTTTAACATGCCCTTCTGGACCCCAACCCGCATTTTATCATCAAAGAGGTCTTCAGACAATGGATTATCCACAGTGTTGGGTACACGAGTTGACATTTGGGCGCTTTCATGTTGACGGATGCTGATGATGCTGATGACGACATTTTGTGCCGAGACCTGGGAGGACGAGGAGTGTAAGAACGCTAGATGCCAGGTTGCATTAACCACGGAAGGACAGATTGGCGACGATGTATCGTACTTAGATTCACAGCCCTGACCTCAGCGATGCAGGCTGACGGTCCTTCAAACGACGATGCCGCTGGCATGCTGTTGTCGCCAGCATCTGGAAGGAGCACCTTCTCTCGTACCTCTACCTCCCATGTGCTACCGCCCCTCTTTGCTTAGCTTACCACCTCATTTCCGTCCATGGTCCAGAAATAATAAAAATTTGAGAAGGTAATGGAATCATATTTGGAAGTCTCTTATTAAAAAGAAGGCAAATCACAGCTATTCTCAAAATCCCGCTAATCAAAACAAATTGCTGGATTCAAATATAACTGCAAGGTGTCCTATCAACAAATCTGGACTGGGCCAAAATTCCAAAAAACACGTAATCTGTTATGTTTTGGTATAATAAATGGTATATTTTGCACCTTTCAATCACCTGAGGTGAAAAAAGAATTGCCTGTTTTAAAGATTTACGTTAGATGCTCTGCTCAATGAACAGTACTGGGTGCGCAAAAGACAAAAACCCGTAACTGTTATGTTTTAGAAATAATAAACTGTATTTTTTTGCACCTTTCAATTCACCTGTGGTGAATATAGAATTGCTGTTTTAAGATTTACGTAGATGCTGCGTCAATGAACAGTAACTGGGTGCGCAAAAGTCAAAAAACACGTAACTGTTATGTTTTGATATAATAAACTGATTTTTTGCACCTTTCAATTCACCTGTGGTGAATATAGAATTGCTGTTTTAAGATTTACGTAGATGCTGCGTCAATGAACAGTACTGGGTGCGCAAAAGTCAAAAACACGTAACTGTTATGTTTTGATATAATAAACTGTATTTTTTTGCACCTTTCAATTCACCTGTGGTGAATATAGAATTGCTGTTTTAAGATTACGTAGATGCTGCGTCAATGAACATACTGGGTGCGCAAAAGTCAAAAAACACGTAACTGTTATGTTTTGATATAATAAACGGTATTTTTTGCACCTTTCAATTCACCTGTGGTGAATATAGAATTGCTGTTTTAAGATTTACGTAGATGCTGCGTCAATGAACAGTACTTGGTGCGCAAAAGTCAAAAAACACGTAACTGTTATGTTTTGATATAATAAACTGTATTTTTTGCACCTTTCAATTCACCTGTGGTGAATATAGAATTGCTGTTTTAAGATTTACGTAGATGCTGCGTCAATGAACAGTACTGGGTGCGCAAAAGTCAAAAAACACGTAACTGTTATGTTTTGATATAATAAACTGTAATTTTTTCACCTTTCAATTCACCTGTGGTGAATATTTAAGATTTACGTAGATGCTGCGTCAATGAACAGTACTGGGTGCGCAAAAGTCAAAAAACACGTAACTGTTATGTTTTGATATAATAAACTGTATTTTTTGCACCTTTCAATTCACCTGTGGTGAATATAGAATTGCTGTTTTAAGATTTACGTAGATGCTGCGTCAATGAACATAGCTGGGTGCGCAAATGTCAAAAAACACGTATCTGTTATGTTTCGTATAATACACGGTAATTTTTTTGCACTTATTCAATTCACCTGTGGAATATAGAATTTGCGTTTTAAGATTACGTAATGCTGCGTCAATGAACGAGTACTGGGTGCACCCACAAATTCAAATAACACAAAACTGTTTATGTTTTTGATAGAATAAAACTGTATTTTTTGCACCTTTCAATTCACCAGTGGTGAATATAAATTGATGTTTTAAAGATTTACGTAGATGCTGCGTCAATGAACAGTACTGGGTGCACAAAAGTCAAAAAACACGTAACTGTTTTTATGTTTTGATATTATAAGACTGTATTTTTTTGCACCTTTTCAATTCACCTGTGGTGATATAGAATTGCTGTATTAAAGATTTACTTTATGCTGCCCGTCCAATGAAACAGTACTGGGGTGCGCAAATTCAAAAACACGTAACTGTTATGTTTTTTCGTATAATACACGTTATTTTTTGCACATTTCACTCCACCTGTGAATATAGAAATTGCGCTGAATTTAAGATTTACTTAGATGCGGCGTCAATGAACATGTAACTGGGTGCGCAAAAGTCAAAAAACACGTAACTGTTATGTTTGATATAATAAACTGTATTTTTTGCACCTTTCAATTCACCTGTGGTGAATATAGAATTGCTGTTTTAAAATTTAAACGTAGAGCTGCGTCAATGAAACAGTACTGGTGCACAAAAGTCAAACAAACCGTAACTGTTATGTTTTGATATAGATACACGTATATTTTTGCACCTTTTCAATTCACCTGTGGTGAATATAGAATTGCTGTTTTAAGATTTACGTATAGCTGCGTCAATGAACAGTACTGGTGCGCAAAAGTCAAAAAACACTCACCTGTTATAGTTTCGTATAATACACGGAAATTTTTGCACCTTTCAATTCACCCTGTGAATATAGTATCTGCTGTTTTAAGATTTACGTAGATGCTGCGTCAAATGAACAGTACAGGTGCTCAATAAGTTCAAAAAACACGTAACGTTATGTTTGATATAATAAACTGTATTTTTTTGCACCTATCAATTGTCACCTGTGGTGAATATAGAATTGCTGTTTTAAGATTACGTAGTGCTTG
The DNA here is from genome assembly GCA_025379985.1 of Phyllomedusa bahiana. Lineage (NCBI taxonomy): Eukaryota > Metazoa > Chordata > Amphibia > Anura > Hylidae > Phyllomedusa > Phyllomedusa bahiana. The sequence goes on from JAODAL010017684.1 coordinate 64,125, forward strand.
CGTCAATGAACAGTGCTGGGTGCGCAAAAGTCAAAAAAACACGTATCTGCTTAATGTTTTCGTATAATACACGGTATTGCTTTGCACCTTTCAATTCACCTGTGGTTTAATATAGAATTGCTGTTTTAAATATACGTAGATGCTGCGTCAATGGAAACAGGACTGGGTGCGCAAAAGTCAAAAAACACGTAACTGTTATGTTTTGATATAATAAACTATTTTTTGCACCTTTCAATTCACCGTGGTGATATAGAATTGCTGTTTTAAGATTTACGTAGATGCTGCGTCAATGAAGCAGTACTGGGGTCACAAAAGATCAAAAACACGTAACTGTTCTTATGTTTTTGATATAATAAACTGTATTTTTTGCACCTTCAATACACCTGTGTGAATATAGAATTGCTGTTTTAAGATTACGTAGATGCTGCGCGTCAATGAACATACTGGGTGCGGCAAAAGTCAAAAAAACACGATAACTGTTATGCTCTTTTCTTACGTATATTACACGTTATTTTTTTGCACCTTTCAATTCCACCTAGAATATAGAATTGCTGTTTAAGATTTACGTAGATGATGCATCAATGAACATACTGGTGCGCAAAAGTCAAAAAACACGTAACCTGTTTTTATGTTTTGATATAATAAACTGTAGTTGTTTTGCACCTTTTCAATTCACTGTGGGGAATTTTTGTTGTATAGAAATTGCTGTTTTAAGATTTACGTAATCTCGTCAATGAACAGTACTTGTGCACAAAATCATAAAACACGTAAACTGTTATGTTTGATATAATAAACTGATTTTTTGCACCTTTCAATTCACCTGTGGTGAAATATATAATTGCTGTTTTTAAGATTACTAGATGCTGCGTCAATGACAGTACGGGTAGCGCGAAAAAGTCAAAAAACACTAACTAGTAATGGTTTTCGTATAATACACGGTATTTTTGCACCTTTTCCAATTCCACCTGTGAATATAGAAATGCTGTTTTAATGATTAACGTAGATGCTGCGTCAATGAACAGTACTGGGTGCGCAAAAGTCAAAAAACACGTAACGTTATGTTTGATACTAATAAACTGTATTTTTGCACCTTTCAATTCAACCTGTGGTGAATATAGAAATTGCTGTTTTAATTTTTACGTAGATGCTGCTTCAATGAACAGTACTGGTTGCCCAAAATTAATATAACTCGTATCTGTTATGTTTTCGTATAATACACGGTATTTTTTGCAGCCTTCATTCACCTGTGGTGAATATAAAAAAATTTTTGCCCTGTTTTAAGATTTACGTAGAATGCTGCGTCAAATGAACAGTACTGGGTGCCGCAAAAGTCAAAAACACAAACTGTATAGTGTTTTTGATATAATAAACTTTATTTATTGCACCTTTCAATTCACATGTGGTGAATATTAGCATGCTGTTTTTAATATTTACGAGAGATGCTGCGTCAATGAACAGTACTGGGTGCCGCAAAAGTCAAAAACACGTAACTGTGATGTTTCGTACTACACGGTAATTTTTGGCAACAAAGAACCTGTGCTGAGTGCTTGACTACAAGAATGCTGGATTGTAATTTAAGTGCAAGGTTGAAAATATAAACATCACAGGTGTAATGGGTAAAATAAACACCTACTCTGAAATGTATACTGATAATAAAATTGGAGTTTTGCACTAACAAAGAGACCTGCAGTTTACTAGAAATGATGTTTATCCAATATAATTCAGACTGCCAATATCCAGAAAATACTTCAATAGCAAACTGTTATAAAAAAATATTCCACTACAATATTACACTAAGTCTTGGTGAACTTTATCAATGTTCTTTATAGATAGAGCTTGTCTGTGTTCCCCCGCGGGGGCCCCCCCCCGCTCCCTCCCCCGTGACTTTACACGGTAGATGTTTGCTTTAAAATTCTTAGCTAACTACATAAAATGTTAAAATCTCTAAACTAACAAAATTTGGGAAGGATCACAGCTAATAGCAGAGGTTTCTCTGTGCAGAAATTTGACTAATTTCGCTGCGCTTGTGGCCACAGGCAGAGCGCACGTCCTTTCCCTATGAGACGCTGAGAGACACTGAGGCTGAAACAGGAAAGCTTTTCTTTTGTAAAACGAGGTCATGTGATTTTTCCAGCCAATCGCACCATACACATCCCAGTCATGACGTGCACACACATCTCACCTGTCTATTCTATAATATGATTTGCGGGCCGCCAAAATTACAGGAAGCGCCGAAAAAGGCGCGATCTTTAATAGATGATGCTAAAGTTTTTTAACCTTAATTACCGAAAGATCTGGAAATTTCGATCCCCATAAAAACCTTGCCGATTTCAACTTTGTCGATAAAAATCGCTCAACACTAGTACTGAACTCTTCACTATACCTTGTAGAAAAGACAAATTATTTTTTTTTATTTTAGGCTTTACCCTTTTCTGTAACAGCTGTTGTTGCTTTCTCCCTCTCAATTTTATTTTAGCCTTATTTAATAGATTTTGTGGATAGCCCCGATCTTTGAGCCTTTTATTTCTTGTTACCAGTTCCTGTTGAAAATCTTCTTCTAATATGCATGTTCTCCTTGACCTCATGTACTCTCCTGTGGCGATAGCTGCGTTTGTCTTTTGTGATAGGCAGCTATTCACCCTTAAAATCTTATTTCCCGAATTAGGTTTACGGTACAAGGAGGTTGTCACTATCTGTTTATTCACATCCCTAAGGAGAGATCTTCCCTTCCTGAGCTACCCGATGTCTCCCACACAGCCAGCCAGTATCTTCTTTTACTTGCACTGAAGAGGGACAAAAACCCTGAAACAGGTTGTTGTAGATGAGGATACTGGTTGGCAAAAAAATCCTTTTTGCTTTCTCAAGACTCGGGGGGTTTCAAAAGCAAATTGAGGATTTGTTACAACCAACCAGAGGGCGCTGTGGGCTTCTCAGCCCTTTCCCCATAATGCTTGTGATATGCAGATGCAAAGAAGAGGGCGAAAAGGAAAAACAAAAACTCTACAAGCCGTTCGTTCGGTGCTCTCCCTTTGGAAGAGATTTTCCCCTTCCTGAGCTCCCCAATGCCTCCCACACAGCCAGCCAGTATCTTTTACTCTGCACTGAAGAGGGAAAAAAATTTCCCGAAACGCGTTGTCTGTAGATGAGAGATACTGGCTTGGCTAAAAAATCCTTTTTGCTTTCTCAAGACTCGGTGGGTCAAAAGCAAATTGAGGATTTATTACAACCAACAGGGCGCTGTGGGTTTCTCAGCCCCTTTCCATAATGCCTTGTGATTGCAGAGGGCTAAGTAGAGGGTAAAAAGGCAAAACAAAAACTTACAGCCGTTCGTTCGGTGCTCTCCCTAAGGAGAGATCTTCCTTCCTGAGCTACCGATGCCTCACACACACCCAGCCAGTATCTTCTCTACTCTGCACTTAACTGGTAAAAAAATCCCGAAACAGGTTTGTCTGTTGATGAGATATACTGGCTTGGATAAAAAATCATTTTTGCTTTCTCAAGACTCGGTGGTCAAAAGCAAATTGAGGATTTGTTACAACCAACAGAGGGCGCGTGGGCTTCTCAGCCCCTTTCCCATAATGCCTTGTGATATGCAGATGCTAAGTAGAGGGCGAAAAGGCAAAACAAAAACTCTACAAGCCGTTCGTTCGGTGCTCTCCCTATGGAGAGATCTTCCCTTCCTGAGCTACCCGATGCCTCCCACAAGCCAGCCAGTATTTCTCTACTCTGCACTGAAGAGGGACAAAAACCCTGAAAACAGCGTTGTCTGTAGGATGAGAGATTGGGCTTGGCTAAAAATCCTTTTTTGTTTTTCTCAAGATTCGGTGGGTCAAAAGCAAATTGAGGATTTGTTACAACCAAAGAGGGCGCTGGGGGGCTTCTCAGCCCCTTTCCCATAATGCCTTGTGATATGCAGATGCTAAGTAGAGGGCAAAAAGGCAAAACAAAAACTCTACAAGCCGTTCGTTCGGTGCTCCCCCTATGGAGAGATCTTCCTTCCTGAGCTACCCAATGCCTCCCACCAGCCAGAGTATCTTCTCTACTCTGCATGAAGGGGACAAAAATCCGAAACAGGTTATCTTTTGGATGAGAGATACTGGTTGGCTAAAAATCCTTTTTGCTTTCTCAAGACTCGGTGGGTAAAAAGCAAATTGAGGATTTGTTACAACCAAACAGAGGGGGGCTGTGGGCTTCTCAGCCCCTTTCCCATAATGCCTTGTGATATGCAGATCCTAAGTAGAGGGCGAAAAGGCAAAACAAAATCTCAACAAGCAGTTGGTTGGGTTTGCTCTCCTAAGGAGAGATTCTTCCCTTCCTATTCACTTCCCCACAGAGAAGTTTATCCATTAGGGAATTCTAAATATTATTCCAACTTCCAGTACAGCGGAGATTTTTATATATATTTATTTATATATATTATATATATATATATATATATATATACAAGAAAATCCTGTGTGGACACAACATTGTGACTCCATACCGGTAAGAGGTCATCGATGTAGTGCCCATACCACAAGATGTCCTGGAGAAAGGGGTTAGCTTAATTGAAAATGGCGTGGTGCTCCCTCCATGCCATAAACAAATTGGCTATGGGCAGTGATACGGTTGCCCCCATTGGGGCCCCATCCAATTGAAAAAAATAGGTCTCATCAAACCTGAAATAATTATCTTTGAGACAAAAATCTGTGGTAGTTAAATGAAGATCTGTAAGCCTTCACTATAATTGCTTGCTCTTTGTAGATGAAATGAGATTGCTGTAAGGGCCATATCATATGGAATGCAGGAGTATAAACATAGTACATCCCAACTGACCCAATTGTATTTTTTTCTATGTAAAGTTGGTAAAAGTTTGTAATATGGTTTTTGTGTCCTTTATATACCCTGGCATACTTTGTACCAGGGGCTGCAGGTATTTATCCAACCAGGTACTTGAGTCGTTCCCCTAAGGAATTATTCCCCAAAATAATTAGTCTGAGTTTGGAGGGAAAATCATTTTTATGGACCTTTGGGGCTCCGTAAAATATGAGTATTGTAGTTTCTACACACACTAGGTACATTTTTAGTTTTTCCGTAATTGCCTCCAAGATTACTCCTTCCTCTAGATGTTTTTCAAATTTTTTTTTTTCATAATTTAGTGGTATGGCCATGTTCACACGGCTTAAAATGGGACGTATTTCAGTTCGTAATTACACGCCGTAGTGCGCAAATTACGGCTGGAATCCGTCCCAGTCATTACGGTAATCCACAGTTCTCATAGAGAACTATGGATTACGTCTCCTCTCCCTGCTCGGCAAATCCGCCGCGGGGGGAGAGAAGTGACATGTGAATTACTAGCGGCATATACGCGCCGCTGGTAATGAAAGTCTATGGGCCGGCGAGATGCCGGCCCCCGGTCCGCCCACCCGGTCCCGTCCACACGCGTAATTGCGGGGCGTAATTACGCCCCGCAAATAAGCATTGAAAACCCCGCCTATCACCCAAAAGTTTTTTTTATATGTAATTTGGAGTCATCTAGCATGGTCATTACCTGCTTGGAATATAGGCCCACATCCATCACAACCATGGCACCCCCTTATCTGCTTTTTTTAATTACTAGATTAGTGTTTTGCTTATTAAATCTCTCAGTGCTGAGAGTTGTTCTTTTGTTAGATTACTATATTTATTTCTGATTTTGTTATCCTTATAGTCTTTATCTTTTTTTTTGAAGCTCAAATAGATCTTTATTCATCAACACTCATCTACTCTCACATATAATGAAGAGTTCAGTGAGAGAAGAAAGTTTTTTTAAAAAATCTGTTTTTTTGAAGACTGGGAAAATTACTAGAAGAAGGGGGTTTTACGGTCCCCAAACTTGGAAGAGCTATTTGGAAACAATTTTGTCCCAAACGTATTTAAAACACATAAAAAAAATTTCCCCAAGAATGGCTTTCACAAAAAGGGTTTTTTAGATGGGAGGGGCACAATTGTAATTTTTTGCCAATTATCCAATAAAACAACTAATTTTCAAAACATGGAGGGAGCAAAAAATTATCCTATAAAACATTTATGAACTGTGATGCAAATCATGTGGGAAAAAATGTAACAAAATTTATGTGGGGCGTACTGTCAGAAAGATTAAAAAGACGTATTACACAAATCTAACGAGCATGAGAAATAAAATGATAAATATTTTGGGGGGCAGTAAAGCTTTTTTTAAAGGAACATGAAGATTCTTTAGATACAGTTGCTTTCTGCGGTATTGAAAGGTCAAAAGACTAAAATAGGGAGGAGACTGGCAGAAGGCTGTCAGGAGACGGGAAGAATTCTGGATTCTTAATTTGAAAACCAGAGCCCTGATTGGTTTAAATAATCGTAGTGACCTTAAATATATTTACTAGGTAATAAATAGAAGAACACAATGCGGCATATTTATGTTAAACCGAGAATATCATACGAGTGTAACCTAAAAATGATTACGGTATTTAACATTCAATACTGACTCTGTAACAGTTAGAATGTGCCCGCAGTATCAGGAAAGGATGTAATGGATAGCAATACCAGTGATTGGTTCCTTTATGTTTTTAATGTCATGCAGACGGAGTAGTGAATAGCTGTGAACAAGAAACTTTTCAGGTTTGAAACGCGTAAGAATAATTCCACCTTTTAATGCTGCTGTTTCTGGTGCACACTTCATAAAGTAACTTGCTTTTAGCGAACCTTGCTATATTCAACCTTTTGTTGATTCTCTGATCTGGTCGGACCAGCAGCACAGAAGTGTTTTTATGACGAAACCCCTCTAAAGGCCCGGTTTTGGAGTCGTTAAACAATGTAATTATGCTTAAGTAAGAGCTACAGCAAAAGTTTTCACAAAAAAAATAAATAAAATTGATGTAGTTGTAATTGTGCCAATACACATAGTAAAGTTATGTCATTTATATGGCATGGATAACGCTGTAAAAATGAAACCCAGAAAAACAATGGCAGAATTGCTTTTTTTTTCACAGTTCAATACTAAAAAAACCTATGAAATACCTGTGGGCACAAAATGTACAATATACACCTAGATGAATTCTCTGAGGGCAGTTAATTCCAAAATACTGGGACTTCTGGAAAGTTTTAGCTGTACTGGTACTTTGGGGGTTTAGCAAATGGCACCCAACAGAAGCATTTCAAAAGTCAATTAGTGCTCCCTCCTATGAGTCCAAATAGCACTTTACACCCACATATAGGGGTAATGCCGAATTTGGAAGAAATTGCACATTTTGGGGACTTTTTTCGAGGATGCGTTGTATTTGTCAACTAAAATTGCATATTATTGAAAAAAATTTAATTCTCCATTTTCATAGCTTAACGCTAAAAAAAATCTGTGAAACAACACATTGTGGGGTCAATAAACTCACTACATCCTTGGGTATATTCATTAAGGGGTGTAGTCTATAAAATTAGGTCTTTTTAGAAGTGCTTATTCAACCCTTAGCACATTTTTACGATCAGGAATGTCTAAATTGTAAGTTCCTTGAACCAATTAGACATTCCTGAACATCCAGGACATTATGTGGGCTGCCGCAATTCCAGGGGCTAAGGGAAAAACAGAGGAAGCCTGTGATGTAATCGCAGGGTCCCGATGACTTCCACGACAACCTGGAAATCTAACAAAGGCTTCTGGGCTGTCTGTGACGTCCAATACTGGTGATGACAGTCACAATAATAGCAGTGTCCTGCTCTGTATTGGTAATTTATTTTTACAGTTTTCTTTTGGAAAGGATAATCAGAATTATATTCCCAAAAAACAAGTAAACAGATACAGAACAAAATAAATTGGAGAGTTTAATCAAGAAATAATACACAACATTTACTTCAATTTTAAAATATTGTACCAACTGAGTGTAAACTCAAACCATTGACACTCCCCGGCCCGAAGAATACATATACAAGGATTCAAAAAATGGGATGAGCGATTATAAACGACAAAGTTAGAAAACGGACCGATTTTTTGCTGATCAGAAATTTTTGATCACGCGATAATTTTAGGTGACAAGCTTACAGATAATCTAATTTCTATGCGCCATTTTCGCGTTTCTGTCATTTTGGCGGCCAGCCAATCGCTTGGGATAGAGGGGGGTGAGGAGGATGTACAACGTCACCACTTTGTGGTGTATGGATCTCATTGGCTGGAAAAATCACATGACCTCGTTTTGCATAGACCAGCGTTTCCTGTTCAGCATCAGTCTTTCAGTGTCTAACATTAGAGCAAAGAGTCTGCTGCGGGGTCTCTCAATACGCTCAGTCAGAGACACAGTTCTTATCTTTTTCTACAGGGCAACTATGCTTTTAGCTGTGACATTAAAATATAGGTAGATTAAAAGAATTCAGTTCTTATTTAGCTAGACACAGACTTTTAAAGAAGCATCTAGCGCTGTCCAGCCGCGTGGGGAAGCGTGGGCGGACGCACGGACAGACAGACAGACAGGCTTTGGAAAGGAGGGTGCATATTGTGCAGCCCAGACTCTGCTTTGAACCTGCATTGAAATGGCATTTTTTTACCACTTTTTGGCCAGCACACCTCGCACTTGAGGGGAAATTGTACCTTTTATTTTGTGCGTCCCCGTTTTTTTCAAGAGCCACATTGTACGCCAATTTTGATACAGAAAAATTTTTTAGTAATTTTGTTTGTCATTGCTGCAAAAAAGAATATTCATCCGTGGAAAATTTTTAAATAGCTGTAGCATGTGGGGCGGGCCCCCTTTTGTTCAAAAGACCCCCTTGTACTTAAATTTGGATAAAAAGTTTTTTGAGTAATGTTGGTAAAAATTTTCATTGGGGCAAAAACCCCCCTTTTTTATCCTATAATTTTAAATAGCTGTAGGCACTGGTGGGGCCCGTTTTTTTCAAATGCCACCTTTTTACTTAATTTGGATACAGACATTTGGGTTACTGTTGGGTATTTATTGGTGCAAAAAAAACCTTTTTTTATCCGTTTAAACTTTTAAATAGCTGAATTGCATGTGGGGGTGGGCCAGTTTTTTTTCAAAGAGCCCCCTTTATTAAGTTTTTATACGAAATTTTGTAGTAATGTTTGGGGTTTTTTATTGGTGCAAAAAACCCCTTTTGTTATCGTATAACTTTTAAATTCTGTATTTACGTGGGGTTTCCCCTTTTTTTAAAAAAGCACCCTTTTACTTAAAATTTTGGGTACAAAAATTTTGGTAATGTTGGTGATTTCATTTGGTGCAAAAAACCACCTTTTTTTTATCCCCAATAACTTTTTAAATAGTTTTTGCATGTGGGGGAGCCCGTTTTTTTCAAATAGCCCCGTTGTACGCCAATTTTTTAGTAACTGTTCTCGTTTGCTTGCTGGGAAAAAAAAGCAATTTCTATTTTGTAACTTTGAATATTTTTATTGCACTTGTGGAAATTAGTTTGGCGCAGATAGGCACTTGTATAATAGTTTGTTTTAAAACTATCAATTAAGTTATGGGCAGTTGTAAATCCCTGGGACTGAAGGAAGAACACTGTTGATTTGGTCTTACGGTTCTTCCACCAGACCGCATTACACAGGTATTCGCTAGAAACATTTCTGTTTCTAATCCTAGTTGGCTGTTGGAAAATAGAGGGATTTAAGAATAGCTGTGATTTGCCGTCTTTCAATAAGAGACTGTCAAAAACTCCTCCATACCTTTTTAAATTTTTATCTTTCTGAACATGTAGCGAAATGCAGGTGGGAAGCGAGCAAAGAGGGGTATAGGACATGGAGCCAGCGGATCTCGGTTGCAGGACCGTCAGGCCTGTCATCGCTGGGTCAGGGCCCTGTGAATCTCAGTAACGAACAGCTTTGCTAATCTGTTCTTCAGTGGTTAATGCAACCTGCATCCAGCAGTCTTACCTCCTCGTCCTCCCAGTCACAGCCACAAATGTCAATGTCCAGTGAAACTAAAATGGTGGTTCAAAGACTCCTTTTTCCGGAGACTTTTTTAATCTGGGGGTCATGCAGGTTTGGGGGTCATGCTGTGGTACAGGACAGGGATAGTCAATGTCCAGTTCAACTAAAATGATGGTTCAAATAACACTGCCTTCTGACACTTTTTAATTTGTGGGTCATGCAGGTTTAAGGATCATGCTGTGGTACAGGACAGGGATAGTGAATAGTCTGTGACTTTTTTTCTGTGACTCTTGTTGCCTAATTGTCGTGCCTAAGATGTAGCACGTATCCAGTTTACTGTTGTGGATGTTAATTCCAGCTTCTCCAACCCTGTTTGGGTGTAAGAATGAAGGTGTTATTTGTCTCCCATAGACTTTAATGGTCATCGGCGATAATCTGTTATCGACTATCGGATATCGTCATGATAATTGCCTATATCGACTATCGAATCGATAACGATAGTTGAAACAATCACTCATCACTATTCAATAATGATGACAGATCTATAAATCACGCCAAAGAATGTTAAATACCTGATTCCAAACAACTAATATGAGTATGTATCAGTGGACTTACCAGATCCTGTCTTATCGCTTATCTTAGCCCAGAACACATATGTAGATTATCTCTATAGATCCATACAGGGAAGCTATTGTTTCCTAATTGGGTTAATCAGAGCAACCGTCCCAAAAAGGGCGACTCCATCCAGGACCTTGTTCCTGTTGTAAAAAGGCCCCTACTTCACCCTATCAACATACTAATACTAATGTGTCATCAGGGGACTGGGGTAAGTAACATTTCAAACCATCAATGATGAATAAGGCAGTGGAGGAGTATACTGAAGACACACAGAGCGTATGGCTCACAGTGTCACTGGAGAGCTATGATGTGTCGACACATGATTTATATATCTGTTATCATTATTGATTCCTTGTGATATGTATTCTTCGGGTTGTGGGTGCCAATGGGTTTGGTATACACTCATTTGGCACAATATTTTAAATAGTGAAGTAAAAGTCATGTTTTATTTCAGATTATACTCTCCAATTTATTTTGTTTTGTGTCTGCTATGTATTGTAACATCGATCTACAAATTGCAGAAGTCACGTCTCCTTTTGGGACAGGTGTAAATTATATTAAAATGAAAAAAAAAGTGAAAAAAAAGTAAAACATAAACACACAGCCCCATTCTTTAAATCTGACGTGTTGTTTTATATGAGAATAACTTTTTGACATTTTTATTATCCATGTGATTCAGAGATTGTTTTCTCATGACAAATTGTGCTATAAGTTAGTAAGAAATTTTGGTCCATACAATCCTTTCTTATTTGTGAAAAATATCACAATATAGTGGAAAGTTCAAAACTTTCTGCGTGCAAGGCAGATAGTATAACACAAAAAATAGTTTTTAACTAGCATCTACCATATGTCTACTGTAGGTTGGCATCATTTTTAAATGTCTTTTTATTTTTTTTACAACATTAGGGGGCTTAAAAATTTTGTAGTAATTTTTCACATTTTCAAGAAAAATTGCAATAATGATATTTTTAAAGACCAGTCCAGTTCTAACGTGACTTTGATTGGCCTGTATATTAGATATCCCCATAAATGACTCCAATTAAGACACTACACCCCTTAAAGTATTCAAAACAGCATTTAGGAAGTTTATTTACCCATAGGTGTTTCACAGAAATTAAAGCAAAGTTCAGGTTTACATTTTTATTTCATTATTCACAGGAAAACGGTAAATGTGACCAGGGAAATGCAACTTAATGCGCAGTTTTTAAAGATATCCCATATGTGGCCCTAGTGCGTTATTTGGCTCAACCACAAGCCTCAAAATAGATTGAGCCTTTACTGTTTTTTTTGGGTCTCATTTTCATTACGATTTTCTTTAGGCTGTAAAAATGAAATGTATTTTTTTTTCCAGCAATCTGCAATTTTAGCTGAAAATGTTTCATTTTTACAAGGAATCCTGGTAAAAAGCATCCCAAAATTTGTTATGCAATTTCTTCAAAGTTCGGTAGTACCCTATATATGGACTATATGTGTACAAGGGAGGGAGCACTATTTGACTTTTGGAAGGCAGATTTTGGTGGGTGCCATGTCGCATTTGCAAAGCCCCCAAAGTACCAGAACAGGTGAAACCTTCCAGAAGTCACCGAATTTTGAATTCAACACCCCTCAAGGATTTCTTCTAGGAGTGTATTGTGCAATTTGGGTGCACAGGTGTTCCACAGTTGGTTTTAGCATTGGGCCATGAAAATTAAAAAAACACCTGCAGTTCCGCCATTGTTTTTTGGGTTTCATTTTTACAGCGTTCGCCGTGTGGCATAGGTGACAGGATAACTTTACTATGCATGTCAGTACAATTACAAAGATATAAATTTTCTATATTTTATATAGTTTTTTATGTTTTATTACTTTCACACAATAGAAATGTGTTTCTAAAAAATACAGCAATCCTGGTAGTGTTTTTTATTTTTATTTTACAACGGTCATCGTGCAGTATAATTGACATGCCAGCTTTACTCAGCATGTCACTACTATTACAGCGATGCCCAATTTGTATATTTTTTATGATTTACTGCTTTTACACAATAAAAACATTTTTATTTAAAAAGTAAAACATGTTTTTGCATTGCGATCGTCTGAGAGCCATAACTATTTTTATTGTTTTGTTTACGGAACTGTGTATGGACTTCTGTTTTGCGCGATGCGTTGACATTTTTACTGGTATCATTTTTGGGGGGACAAGGCTTTCTGATCGCTTTTAAATCCATTTTTGGAAGACAGGGTAAAGAAAATACTGCAATCCTAGTAGTGACTTTTTTATTTTTAATAGTGCTCAACGTGCAGTACACATGACAAGTTAATTTTACTCTGTGGGTCGATACGATTATGGCAATACCCAATTTATACAGTTTTTTGTTTTTGCTGAAGTTCTTTGGAATAAAA